>JAJONR010000419.1:0-104158 GCA_029582245.1 Solanum etuberosum | reverse complement strand
ACATATTTTTATAAACCACGTGTGTTTATGTCTATCATTATTGTAATAGAGGACTTTATCAAAAGCCTGAATATAGTCCCAGTAGGTGAAACTCATAGAGATTTTGTTTAGGCTGATCTGCCTTTCTTTCATAGTGGATATACCCCAGTCTTCAACAGATATAATCTGTTTAATTATCATTTTTGAGAAGTTATAAACATTCTCACTGGTATTGTAGCCTGAAAAGTGTTGAATTTCAACACTACCAGTGCTTATCAATATAGTCTCATAATACGATCGGGTTTTGTATGACTCACCCGGAAAATATAATTCGTTGATTAGGTATCGCTGGAATATCTTCCAGGGTTCTTCTTTTCTCTGAATTTCAGAGTTTTCCAAAAGAAATATCATTTCTTTTTTTGATAACTTTTCATAAGACTTGATATCATCATTGTCTTCTTTATCTATTGATGCAAAAGTATCACTTTGCTTTTGAGACAAATATGCCTGTAGCTGTGCATATAACAGACTGTTTTCTGGAATATCTTCCAGATGTACTGAAGATGAAGCCTCACTTTGAGAGACTTTTGAGTTTATCAAACTTCTTCTTCTCATTTGTATAACTGGGGAGTTAGAAGAGGATCTGTAGGACGAACTTGGGGATGATCTTCCCCTTGTATTATTATTCCTACCTCTGCCCTTGGTAGTCCAAGGAGGGTCCATCCTGCAAACATAACACTTTGCTTTATTCAGATATGTCATAATAGTCACTGTAATAATTATCATTATCGATATCAACAATTTCTTCATAATCATGTATAGAGATATTTTCTCAATTAATATCGTTGATGATTTCACATATTATCAATTCCTGCAGGTCTTTATTAAGAGAAATTATCTTTAGACTAGTAACTAAAGTTTTTTCATCAATAAAAGTTGTATAAAAGCTCATTATGAATTTAAATATTCTCGAGACAGAAAATCTGGAAGAGAGTTATCACTTCCCTTTTTATACTAAATCTCGAAATCAAAAGGAGCTAATTGGGCCTGCCACCTAGCAAATATCAATTTTGAAGCATCATGTTTAAAATCTTTGTTAAACATGTATTTAACAGATTAAGCATCAGTTTTTATCAAAAACTTTTGACATCTTGAAATTTAAAACACATTTGACTATTGTTAGAATTTCATGAGCCACCATAGCATATTTTTTCTGGGCTTCAGTCCATTTTCCTGAGTGAAATCTAATCAAATATTCACTTTTATCATTAGGATTAATTTGTTTTAATATTCCTCCGTAACCAATATTAGAAGCATCAGTTTTAATAATATTTTGCCATACATGATTAGCAAGAGTTAAACAAGGAAGATATTTAACACGTTCCTTAATATTTTTAACAAGACTAGTGTGACTTTCAGTCCAAGGTTGTTTGTAATCCTTTTTTAGTCTTTCATATAAAGAGGCTAAATCACGAGAAAGATTTTTATAAAATGGGGATACATAGTTTAAGCTTCCAAGAAATCTTTGTAACTAAGTTCTGTCAGTAATAACATCCGGAAATTTAGATGCAAAATCAATAGATCGTTGAATCGGAGTAATCTTACCCTGACATATATTATGTCCTAAAAATCTAACTTCTATTTGAAACAAACTCATTTTTTGTTTGGAAATAACTAAACCATTTTGTATAACAATTTTCTTAAAGATATCAAGATGCTTGATGTGTGTTTCAAACGTTTTAGAGAACACTAAAATATCATCAATATAAACAATTATAAAATCCAAATAAGGATTAAAAATATCATTCATTATTTTCTGAAATTCCGAAGGGGCATTTTTTAATCCAAAAGGCATAACATTCCATTCATATTGTGCAAAGGGAACATTAAAAGCAGTTCTATAAGTATGCTCTTTAAATATCTGAATTTGCCAATAACCAAATTTTAAATCAAATTTGAAAAATATATTAGCATCATATAATCTTGAAAGCAAATCTCTTTTATTGGGGATAGGATATCTTATCCATTTTAAGAATTTATTTAAGGGTTTATAATTTATAACTAATCTAGGAGCACCACGTTCCTTTTCAGCAGCATTACTAACATAAAATGCAGTACAAGACCAAGGTGATTTTGAAGGTTTTATCAAACCCTTTTGTAACAAATTATCAATTTCTTTTTTGCAGAATTCTACCAATTTGGTGTTCATCTGACAAGGACAAGATTTAGTAGGAATATCATTCTCAGAAAATTCATCTTCATATGGAAGAGTAACAATATGCTTTTTTCGATTTCAAAAAGCACTAGGATGATCGGCACAAATATCAATAGCAATTTGTTCAGAAATTAATTTTATTTTTTTCTGTACTTTGGTGGATTTCAAAGTATCAAATATATTTATACTAAATAATTCTAGTTGCAAAGAATCAATATGCCTTTGTTTCATATTAATCAAAGCATTAATATTACGAGAAATAGGATCAGTGATAAAAGTATAATTTAAATTTCTATTTTCATAAGTAGCAGAAAATCCTTTAGCAGTTATGCTAGTAAATGGATAAATAGCATTTATAAAGGGGGTTCCAAGTATAATTGGAGGGTATAACTGATTTTTAACCAAGAAAAAGAAATGCGGAATGCAACTTTATTTTGGCAAATACGTGTATTAGATAATTTATACTTTATATCTAAAGCATGTCCAGAAGCAGATTTAACCAAATGAGTTGTCTTTTCAAAATATTTAGTAGGTACTAGACCTTCTTGAATACAACTAACATCGGCTCCACTATCAATCATAGCAATATCAGTTATTGAAAAACTATTATCAATCAAGATGGCGCATTTAATATACCATTTATGAGCAGTAACAATTTGCATCATTCCTAAAAACATATCTTGTCTAGGATCATGATTAAAGGGTTTTGCAAGAGTATTTTCTTCAACAATATCTTTTCCTTTGTTATTAACAGTTTCTATCTGAGTAAGTCTATGATCACAAATCATTTGATTTTGTTTAAGAGTTTTAATCTCATTTTTTAAATTTTCAATTTCATCTTTCAAATCATCAAAGGAAGAATTTCTTGTATGAGTAGTCTGTTTATTAAGTCTGTTATTAATTTCAGACAATGAATAAGGTGCAGCATATTCAAATTCAAAATCATTCTTTTGTTTTTTCAAATTTTTTGAAGAACTTGAACTAGCATTATTATTTGCAGCTAAATGAATAATTTTTTCTCGAAGATCATTATCAGTGACTTCTTTCAAAAGTTCTATCACATTATCAGATGTAATAGTATTTACATTTAAATCTTGAAATTGAGATTGCAATTTATAAAATTCATTATTTTTACAAGAACATATATCACCATGACAGGTATTGCAAATATTCATTTTATCATGCTGATTACTATCAGATATATCAAGCAAATCAACTTCTTCTTCAGAACCTAAATCAGAATCGTAATCAAACTCAGAACCAGAACTGTATAACAAACTATAAATCTTATCATGTATTCCTTCATCAAGTTCTAAGGTTTTCAGCTTTTCAAGCTTACAGTTTGGTGCTATGTGACCGAAATTTCCACATCTATAACACTTGATTTTAGCGAGATCACGCTTAGACCTATTTTTGGTAAATATATTAGACTTACGGAAGGCTTTTCCAGCGTCGCACTCTTCCTTAGATCTATGTCTAAACCTATTTTTTCTATAAAGTTTATCAGGGTTGGAGTATTTAGAATCCCTATATTTCTTTTTCTTACTATAAGCAGAAATATCAGATAAACTGAACTGGGTACAAAAGTTTCCCAGCTGAGATTTTTCTTTAAGCCTATCCATCTTAAGCTGTCTAGATAATTTTAATTCATTGCACAAATTTAATTCTTCTTGAGTGCAAACTCCTATCAGCTTACCATAAGTATAATCCTTATAAGAAATTTCACCATGATTATTTCTCAGAGCTTTTCTAACTCTTTCGGCGAATAAAGGGGGAAGGCCATCTATAAACTTAGCTTTCCAATGTTCATACTTATTTTCGGGTAATTCCATCACCCTACTCATGTAAGTATCTTTATACCATCTAAATTCACCTAAGGTTCTACATGGTAGACCATTTAATAAGGTACGAACAATTTCATACTGATTGGTAAATCTACCATTAAAGTATTCTAAAATGGTCAAAACTAAAGTATAAACAACGTCTTCTCTATTTTTTACTAGATCCTTGCCTAAGTTATCAATACCTTCATTATCAGCAATGACATTTATCACAGCTGCTTTTTGCTCAATACTCATATAATTATCCACCAACCTCTGAGTTGGCCAGTAAAACCTGCAATGATCATTTTGCAAATATTTCTATCTGTATTTTTAACACTTTTACAAATAGTTGCATACATAAGCATTCTGTGAACAAGAATGATTAATTGTCTATCAGTCAATCCATCAAGATTCCATTCGTAAATTTTAGACCCACTATAAGAAGTATTAGTCTGATTCAAGTCCCTTTCCTCTATTAACACATCTTGAGGAGTTGGTCTGGGATAATAATAGGTATGCATGCTTGGTTTATGGGCATACTTAGTATTACTATTCTTTTTAGGATATACACGAAGTCTATTAAATTCTGAAGAAATATGATTTTTAAAATGAAAAGTATTTTCCATTTCATCCGCAAAATTTTCTGACAAATCAATAGGCTTTGCACCTAATCCTGACAATTTTTTATCAAGAAGTTCTTCCAAATCATTTAATGATTTAAATTTAAAATCCTGAATCTCAGGAGGCCTTTGCACATGAGTAGAAACAATTTGAACTTCTGACTTACTTTTAGAAGTAGAGGCAATATCAGAAGTCTTTATATCATTTTTTATGTGGATTACTAAAGTAGTTAATTCATCTAATTTTTTGTCAAGAGAACTAATATGTTCTCCCAAAATTTTAACATAAAGACCCAAATAATTATTTTGATAAATTAAATTATTTATTTCATTGATGCTGACTGCCGCAACATCTTCTTCAATAAATTTTTGAAAGACATTAAAAGTGATACCTGTTTATTTGGTAAAATAAAGGATGACTGAGGTGGATAGACAGTCTTAATAATATTACCAGTTCTATCTTTATAAGATCGTTCAAGAACGTTGATGTATAAAGGTAAATAAGTGGTTATGAACCAGGGTACAAAATACATGATTTGATTATGTAAAGCACAAGATTCATAAAATTCTTGAAAAATATTATTCAAATCACTAGCACTATAAGTGTCAAAAAGCCATGTTTTAAACCGGTTCCATTTATTACTCAAAAATTCTTTCTGAATGTACTTTCTTGTCAGTGATCCTGGACTAAAATCTATTTGGTGTACATTCATCATTAAGTTTTATTCGGATCAAAATCCATTTCGGATACAGAAGGAATATCTTTATCAGAAATATCAGAAGAATTATCATTAGCTTGAACAATATTCGTTCGAGGATCAATTTTTATTTTATTAACAAGTTTATTATTTTGATCAGCAGATATAATAGGACAAGAAACCGTAGAAGGTATGGTATGCAAAGAAGCAGCACGATTACGAGCTGGACCATACACTGGTTCAATTGGTGATATATGTTGAATAACAAGCAATCTTCTATCAAAAAATGAATGTCTATTATATGGGACACTTCTATCATCAAACTGATTGCAAATCCTACCATCTGGATTTTGTGTAATATGAGAATATTCAGAATTAGTGACAGCATTTGTTATCTGACTTGGGGATATAACAAAATCCAGGGTCCAAGTTGTTGGAAAATTAATTTCTTCCCATTTTATAGGTCTTCTAGTAGTGACCTTAGATTTTACAAAATTTGTTTCCACCAAAATTGTCTGATCAGATATATCATATAACTTACATTTCGGATTTAACGTGGAAAGCAATTTAAAATAAATTATATATGATAAACATATTAATTCAGATCTAGGTGCATAATTATAACCAATTCGTTTTAACATTTAATGTTAAACCATCAAGAATATTAACATCAGTTAAAGATAATTACAAATTTGGTTGAGTATTAAAATATACAGGACCATATGCCACCGTTGACTCAATTGAACCCATCAAAGATTGTCTAAAATTTAAATTTCTAGCATCACGTAGAGCAGCTAAAAATGTCTCAGGTAACCCTTTAAGAGTTAATGGTTTAAAAGTAATTTGAACCATGCCAATATGCAAGAAATTATACTAATTTTTATATAAATCGATATCTCGTTTATTTAATAAACGAATAGTCTGTTCAGACGAATTTAACGCCAAAGATTGCTCAGTAGTTTTTATTAACTGTTTATGAGATATTCTATCAAACCAACCATAATCATAAATAGTTTTAATATCAACTTTAGGAATAATCCATTTGTTTAACAAATCAAGGTTCTGAGGTATATAGACCTCTTCCAATCTTGTACTTTTAGTACTTACTTTTTCTAAATTCATGTTTAAAACATATCTATGTCGTATACTTCACATCTCTCTCATATTTACCATGAAAGTTCCTAGGCTACACACAATATACTATCAATTATATTAGAATAGTTACATTATATTATATATACTTTTAATATACACACAATATACTATCTATTATATTAGAATAGTTACATTATATTATATCTATACTTCTAATATACACACAATATACTACTTAATATAATATAATACTTACATTATAGAAAAAATTACTGGTTAAACAAATTTATACTACTTAATTAGTCATCATAGCTATAGTTTGCTATAATTACCACTCGCGACTAACATTAAGAAATGCAAAGACTCAATGAGCCTTTGACTTTATTAATATAATGATAAATTCAAAATATACAAAGTTACATATTTCAATCATTTTTTCCAATTCATTTGTATTAAAATTAACATGAATTGGCTCATAATTTCAAAATCAACTAATCCGTAATTTGAACTTTCTTGGGCCGACGGATCCCCAATTTCTTCTTCCCCTACTTCTTCTTCTTCCCCTTCTCCTCCTTCTCCTCCTTCTTTCTCCTTCTCCTTCTTCTTCTCCTTCTCCTTCTTCCGTATTTTGTGTTTTTCCTTTGTTTCTTTGCTCTGATCTAATTCAATCTATGAGGCTAATTAAAACATTCATGACATTGCTTCCCAATGAACGATGATTATCTTCGATGTGCTGTCTTTCTTGACTAAATGCGCTCTCTGATGCAATAGTTGACATTTAAACATTTAGCACATTCCTCGCCAAGGTGGAAAGTATTGGATATTATTTTTGGTTGTTCTTCCACCATTCCAGTCTGCTAATATTATTTTGATAGTGCTTTGGGGCCTATCTCAAATAATAATTAAGCTCATCCCGATTTATGCTGTTTTGAGATGTAGGCTGTATTCTATTCCAAACAGATAAATTTGTAACACCATGAGAAGGCATACCATGTACCTGTCTTTTAGAAGATGATGACTCGTTTGAAGGATGAGATAGAGGAACACTATGAGTAGACAACATTATCAAGTAAAGTGACATAATGATTATATAATGATTGAATATGATCATTTCTATCACTCATACTCTTAAAGATAGGTTCCTCATCAATTTGAATATCTAAAACATTATATATAATTCAAAAAAATTCAGACATTGTAACAAATTTCACACACAGATTTAACATAGCACCAATCAAATAAATAGGAGAAATAGAAAAAAAATATTTTTAAAATTTTTCAATCATTTCAGTAATAGCCGTTGTGTAATCTTCTTTTAGTTTATATTCACTAAGCAATATATCAAGGTCGCTATATAAGCTAAAATATTACAAACAGTAGGATAATAAGCACCGGAGAATACAACAGTAGCGGCATAAAGTTTTTCTAAAAAAATAACAACGTCATTAATTTTAACCCAATCAGATTTTTGTTATATGACTTCAAAAAATTTATATGCATATAGGTTAAAGTAGTAGTTATAGGCACTTTATAAATGTAGCAAGTTTTTTAAAAATCATAAGTAGAATTCCACCCAGACTCTATTTCTTCGGGCATTAATCTTGCTCTAAAATTTTTTTCCTCACATTTTCTTTTAAATTCTTTAAGTCTAACATTTATGTTATTTCCTTGAATAAAACCAACTGCATGCCTAAATTTTTCAACCGTGGGCTCAAAAGAATAAAGACCATCTTTTACAATTAAATTATATATATGACAAGCACATCTAATATACAAAATATCTTGTAAAGGGGGCTTAAGCTCGACTTTTAATGAATCGATAGCATCATTGTTGTTAGATGCATTATCAAAAGTAATACATAAAACTTTGTGTTCAAGACCATAATATTTTACAATCATAGATATAGATTCAACAATAAATTGTGCAGTATGTCTACGATCTTCATCATATTAAAATGCTAAAATATGTTTTTGCATGATAAATTCACTGTCTATCCAATGACAAGTAATAGTTAAATAATCATTTTTATTTATAGCATGATCAAGATCAGAAATAAGAGAAATTCTACATGGAAGATTTGTTAATAATCAACGTAAATAGTATGCATATTGTCCACGAGGTTTAAAAATATCTGATCGACAAGTACTTCTAGGATTACCTTTAAACATGGATTATAAACTGATTGTATATAATGAATAAAAGTATCAGAAGAAGCAAATGAAAAAGGTTGACAACCATAAGCTTTCATTTTCGCTAACTCTTCACGATCCCTTTATATGTCCCAATTAATTTTCTGGTTTGTGAGTTTAATCTACCTTGGACTGGTCCAGTAAAATCAATGCCTTGTTCTATTCGTTCTTTCCAATCAGAATGTTTTTCATCTAGATGTCTAATCAAATGACCAGTCTCACCTTTATTACCCCTGGTCTTATGCTCAAATAGGGTGCCACAAATACATTCAACTTTAGTTGTTCCAACTACTCGAGTAAACTAATGTCATACTAAACTAGTTTTTTTTTCTTTCTTTTACAGATTGTGGAGGTAGATTATACGTTCTTGATTGAGCATTATCAATAATAATAGCAGGTGTAGTTGGTGTAACATCATCATCATTATTATCACTATTATTTTGTTCTACTTCTACTTCATTTTGTTCTTCTATACCGTAAGTTTTTGTAACTCAAATTGATTCATATCGTGTGCACCTACACCTATTTCTCCAATTTCACTAGGTGGTGTGTTAGGCATACGAGAACAAAATTTACTTGTACTACCACCACCAGAAACATTTTTTTCTTACTTCCATTACTACTTTCGGGACACAAAATTTTAACACTTCTACACACTTTTTTTTATCATTTCCATTATGCAAATTAAAATAATAAAAAATATAAAAATTATAAACACAAAAATAATTTGACTAAACATTCTAGAATTAATATACTAAATAAAGTAAGAGAAGGAACAAATATACCAAATTACCGGTACCCAAAATTAATGAAAGAACCATATAATTGATGAAATATTGAACACTTGAAAGTTGAAAACTTCCACTTGATATTGTTAATTGCAAAATATAATATGAAATTGCTATCACAAGAGAGAATTGAGAAACTGAGAGAGAATTAGAAGATTTGATGTAAGAAAAATAAAGAAATATGTTGGTATTTATAAAAAAAAAAATTGTGTATTAATTTTTTTTTCAAAAAAAATGCCATTTTGGACACTTTTTCAAAAGGTGGCCGTTGGGCCAACGACCAATTTCTGAAAAAGTGGCCCAACAGCCTTCTAAAATTAATTTTTTATTAACCAGGCCGGTGCACCGGTGGACCGCGTACCAGTGGGTCGCGTACTGGTCCCTTATCGGGCCGGCCTTACTGGCCCAAGGGTTAAAAATATATGGACCGGCCCACCCCACCCCACTATTATAGGGGGCCGGCTGCCGGTCCGGACCCTACCGGACGTGGGCCGTTACCGGGCCAGCCTTAATGGGCCAAAACCACTCGGCCCGGCCCAATTGACAGGTTTAAGATTCAATAAATTCCAAAAAAGTGATGAACTATCAAGTTTTGTTGGACATATTTGACGAAGAGATAAGAGGAAAATAGTTCCTGTTACTTTACACGAGCAAACTATCTTTTTTAATTATTACGTAAATTAAATGAAGTTTGAGGTTGATAACTCAACTTTATTCTTAGATTTTATCAACTTTACTTAAGCATCCTTATTTGTAGAATCATCACATGGTGTATTATAAATTCTATGACGATCATAGAATATCTAGTTTTTTTTAGATCTTATTTTCTTCATGATTGTTAATTAGTAGAGGTTCTTTTCCTCATTAGTATTAGTAAGCAAATTAAAGGTCTAGCCCCCCCTTGCTTGTACTTTTCTCTTTGAGGTCCTTTTTTTCTTTATTAATTAAAACTATTCCTAGGCACTCCTTGCCTAGCGGAATTGCTTAAAAAAGTGTTGTTCACACGTTACCACATCAGAATTTTCTACTAATTTTATCACAATGATTTTTTTCCATTTTTCTTCTTACATGAGCTAGCAACTTAGTCTCATTATGTTCAAGAAATCTCCAATTTTCTTGTTTTTGCATTGAAAATAAGTTTCATTAACTCATTTAAAGACCTCAATGTTCAAATTGAACTAACAACTCCTACACTCACCATATTTTCCCCCCTTAAAATTGTGCCGAAATCTAAACCCCTTGATGTATTTACCCCTCAATCTACAAATCTTAATTCAAATTTCAATTGCAATTCCAGTTAAGATTTAAGCTACACGACACCACCTCCCTCGAAGATAAAACAAATTCCATGCATAAAAATATTAGTTTTTTTATGAGTTGGGTGAAGACTCCATGATTTATTTTTGTCGGCAACATCTTTAAATATTTTTAGTAAAAGAGACTTCTTCTATAATATCTTTTTGAACTGATTATTTGATAATTTCATAACATAGAAAACAAGTAAACAAAAACCTAGGCAAAAGACCCAAAAATCCCTTAAAATAACTGGCGATCCCTTTTTACGGTTTGGACCTATGGTCCGCAGGACTTTCTAAAGACCGTCCTCGTCAACCTTAAAAAAGTTCAAAAACTTTAAAATTGGACCAACCTTGGACGAGACCTGTCTACGGCTCGTAGAACGTTCTACGGTCGATAGACCCCAACCGTAGAACTCAACTTTGACTTTCAAATTTCACTAAGTCTGGGAACTTACTACGAGACCTTTCTATGATCTATCATAACTCCTACGGTTCATCCTTTTCAAACGTAGGCCAAACTTCAGAAACTTAGTTTTTCAAAAACTCAACCCAACTTCTATGGTTTCCATTCTACGGTCCGTAGATGGGACCCGTAGTCCACTGCTGACAGCCCAAATTTTGCATTTCTCTTTCCCTTTTCGACCTTCCCACTTACGGGATATTACAATATCTCCCCCTTGGGAACATTCATCCTCAAATGGGACTCAAGCGAGCATGAATAGGGTAGGAGAGAAACTAACAACCCAACATGAATGCAATTTCATCAAAATGCACATAAACATGGAGAATCACTCCAAGCTAAACCATAATCATCAAAAATCAAGTTTTTTTATTAACATGCCTGCATATGAAAACATGAGAATGACTAAAACACATGAATCCAAAAGAATGAACCATGAGGGGCTAAAACCTCAAGCTAGAGTAGGAGCAAAGGGAAAGATATGAGGATACCGGGACATCATATCATCTTCGGCCTCCCAAGTAGCACCCTCAACTAACTGATTCCTCCAAAGAGCCTTCACGAAAGCCACTTCTTTGTTTCTCAACTTTCAAACTTGCCAGTCTAAAATCTCAACCGAAACCTCTTCATAAGAAAAATTGTTCTTTATACCAAGATTCTCTAATGGTACAATAGATGTCAGATCTCCAACACACTTCTTCAATAAGGACAACTGAAAAACTAGATGTACCGATGCTAACTCATTAGGCAAATCAAGCTCATAAGCAATTTTACCAATACACCTCAAAATATGATATGTGCCTACATATCGGGGACTAAGCTTCCCCTTCTTTCCAAACCTCATGACACCCTTCATAGGTGAAATCTTCAAGTAAACCCAATCATCAACATCAAACTCAAGATCAATTCTTCTAACATTGGCATAGGACTTTTGTCGACTTTGAGCCATTTTCAACCTTTCTCTAATAAGCCAAACTTTCTCTATAGCCTCATGTACCAACTCGGGTCCTATCAAAGAAACCTCACCAACTTCAAACCAACCTATAGGAGATCTACACCTCCTACCATAAAGATCCTCGAATGGAGCCATACCAATACTTGCGTGATATCTATTATTATATGCAAACTCAGTAAAAGGCAAATGATCATCCCAATTACCCTTGAAGTCAATCACACAAGAACTCAACATATCTTCCAAAGTTTGACTAGTATGCTCCGCTTGCCATCAGTTTGAGGGTGAAAGTTCGTACTAAGCTTAACATGAGTACCAATACCCTTAAAGACTTCCAAAAATGAGAAGTAAATTGGATACCACGATCGGAGATAAAGGACAGTGGCACTCCATGCAACCTAACCCTTTCCCTTAGATACAACTTAGCATAATCTTCCGCCTAATAAGAAACCTTGACGGGAATGAAATGAGCCCACTTCGTTATACGATCTACTATAACCCAAATGGAGTCATGTCGTCATCGAATGTGGGGTAAACCCACGATAAAGTTCATATTCACATCTTCCCACTTCCAAGTAGGAATACTAATACTTGGGACAAACCTCCCAACTTTTGATGCTCAACTTGCACTTGTTGACAATTAGGACACTTAGCCACAAATTCTGCAATATCCTTCTTCATCCCATTCCATCAATAGACCTCCTGCAAATCACGATACATCTTGGTGGCTCCCGGGTGAATGGAATACCAAGAACAATAGGCTTCTGATAAAATCTTCTCTCTCATGTTATCAACATTAGGAATACACAAATGACCTTGATATCGAAGCAGACCATCTCCCTCTTAGGAGAAAGACTTAACTGACTTTTTAAGCACCGTTTCCTTGAACTCAACCAAAATTGGATCACGACCTTGCTTGGCTTTCATATCTAACACATTTGATGAATATAAATCATTATGAACCATAACACTACCCTCACTTGAATCAACCAACAGAACACCTAGCTGAGCTAGTCTATGTACATCACGAACCAATTCTTTCTTACATTCCTCAACATGTGCAACACTATTCATGGACAACCGACTCAAGGCATCAGCCACCATATTAGCTTTGCCCAAATGATAAATTACACTAATATCATAGTCTTTCAAGAGTTCTAGCCATTGGCGAAGATTTAGATCCTTTTGCTTGAACACACGTTGCAAACTCTTGAGGTCGGTAAAGACATCAACATGGACACCATACAAATAGTGCCTCCAAATCTTTAAGGCAAAAACAACCGCCGCTAGCTCCAAATATAGTTCTTTTCATGTATCTTAAGTTGCCTCAAAGCATAAGCAATAACTTTTCCATTTTGCATAAAAAAAACCCTAATCCAAACTTTTAAGCATCACAATAAATAACAAACCCGTCAGATCCTTCCAATAAAGTCAAAATAGGAGCCGAAGTGAGTCTATTCCTCAACTCTTTGAAACTCTTCTCACACACTTCTAACCATAAGAACTTAACTTTATTTTGGGTCTATGCAGTCAATGGAGAGGCAATCAAAGAAAACCTTTCCACAAACCTTTTATAATATCCATCCAAACCTAAGAAACTTCGAAGGGGATAGAGGTCTAGCCCAATTCTTAACTGCATCCATCTTCCTAGGATCTACCTCAATACCCTTATCGGAAACAATGTGACCAAGAAAAGCCATGGATCTCAACAAAAATTCACACTTACTACACTTATCAAATAGTTGTTTGTCCTTAAGAACTTGCAATAAAATTCTCAAATGATCGACATGCTCATCCTCACTCTATGAGTGAATCAAGATGTCATCAATAAACATAATTACAAACATATCAAGATATTTTCTAAACACTCTATTCATTAAGTCCATAAATGCGGCTGGAGCCTTAGTTAAACCAAACAACATCACCAAAAACTCATAATGACCATACCGAGTTCAAAAATCCATTTTTGGGATTTCATCTTCTTTCACCCACGATTGGTGATAACCCGACCTGAGATTAATCATAGAGAAATAACTCACTCCTTGGAGTTGGTTAAAAAAGTCATCTATCCTTGGAAAAGGATATTTATTCTTAATGGTAACCTTGTTCAATAGCCGGTAATCTATACACATGCGAAGTGAACCATCTTCTTATGAACAAACAAAACTGGATCACCCCATGGAGAGATACTCAATTGGATGAAACCCTTATCCAACAAGTCTTTCAATTGCTCTTTTAATTCCTTAGTTCTACTAGAGCCATATGATAAAGAGGAATAGATATATGTTGCGTATCTGGGAGAAGGTCAATATTGAAGTCTATTTCCCTTTCGAAAGGAATATCGGGTAGATCATCTGGGAACACTTCAAGAAACTCATTCACGATGGGGACCAACTCAAGAATAGGGGTTTCAGAATATGTATCCCTAACCTGAACAAGATGACATATGAAATCCTTAGAAATCATTTTTCTATCTTTAGACAAGAAAAAAATTGACCCTTAGACATAGAATTCCCCCTTTCCACTGTAGGACATTTTCATTTGGAAACTGAAACTTGATCACTCGGGTTTTACAATCAATAGAAGTATAACAAGAATGGAGAAAATCCATACCAAGAATAACATTGAAATCTAACATATCAAGCTCTAAAGGATCAATATAAGTGACTCTATGAGATAAGGAGATGAGACAATTTCTATAGACTCTCTTAGGCACAATAAATTCACCAATAAGAGTAGAGATAAAAAAGGGTCTAATAACATATCCAGAGAAACATCAAATCTCATAGCCACATATGGTGTCACAAAAGACAAAGAGCACAGGGATCGAGCAAAGAATAAAAATCTAGATGATATAGTTTCAACATACCAGTAATCATATCGGGAGAACCCTCTTGATCAAGACGAGTCTGAAGAGAATAAAACTTGTTCTATTTCTTACTTCCACTAGAACCTGACGAAGGGTAAGGTTGAGTCCGTCGATAATTATCTCCTTCATTCTTAGCAACAGATTTACAATATCTTATCTTATAATCCATATTTCCACAACCAAAACATGCATTATAACCAGCTAGACATTTACCATCTTACGTTCTTCCACACCTAGTACAAGTAGACAAAGTAGATCCACCACCATTACCTCCTTGAGGCTTATGTTAGACACCCTATCTTTGTTAAAATTTTAAACTGGAGCATTAGAAAAACCTTGACTAGAGAACCTTTGTCGGAATTTAGAATGACCATGTCCATCGAACCTCGAATGTGAAAAGTCGCCATCACCGATATTTTCCCTCTTTGCCTCCCTAGATCACTCCTTAAGTTTCTACACTTATATTTGTTGAGAATGTATCATTAGGAAAGAAATATCCATTTCCTTAATGAGAATGGCGGTATGACATTCCTTAACCACCATTTTGGATACACTCGAAACAAACTTACTCATCCTTGCCCTAGAATTGACAATCATAGAAGGAGCATATTTGGACAATTGTGTGAATTCAAAAGCATACTCTTTCACACTCATATTTCCTTGATGAATAATGCTGAATTCAAGTACTTTTTCCTCCCTCATCTCAAGAGGAAAGAACCTAACAAGGAAAGAAGCCTTAAACTTTTCCCAAATAAGCGGACCC
Organism: Solanum etuberosum; assembly: GCA_029582245.1. NCBI lineage: Eukaryota > Viridiplantae > Streptophyta > Magnoliopsida > Solanales > Solanaceae > Solanum > Solanum etuberosum. Next base: position 88,408 of record JAJONR010000419.1, on the reverse strand, counting down.
GTATCTATCGCCCTCTCTTCCTTCCATTGATCAAACCAAACTCGAGCAACACCCTTAAGTTGATAAGTGGCCTATTCTGCCTTTTCCACCGGCGTCACATCCATGATCATCAAAATCTTATACACCTCAGTAATGAACTCTTGAGTCTCTTTCTCAACCTTGGAACCATGAGACACTGGGATTCATTCTAGTGAATTTCCTCACTCTAGTAGCTTCCGTACCCACATTTGGGTTCACCGGGAGCACATCCTCCCTATTAGCTTGAGCCAACACTTAAAAAGTGGCCCGAAATTCTGCATTAGTCACTTGTTCAGCCAAAGGGTCGACTGGAGGTTGAAGAGCTTCTTTTTCCACATTCTCACCCACATTCCTTCTAACGTATGCTCTTTGAAGGGCCATATCCTAAAAAATATCAGATAAGGATTAGGCGAGAGACATATAGAGTTACACTTTATCATACGAATTTAGAATGATGAAAGAAGTGGAGTTTCGAAAATGTCTTATAGCCTCTTATTCATAAATGTGAAGCGCTTCACACTCATGAAAAAGACTCTACATGACGTGGCTTGTGAGACATTGTAGGACCTTTCTAAACCTTACACTTTGAATGCCAAGTTTGTCACAACCCAAAGCATACCATAGGCATAACATGGAGTATAGAACCCCGAGAGGCCCTACACAAGCCACTTAGAATACATCATACAAGATAATATAAATAAAGATTTCAAAGAAACAGTCTTATATCATAAAAGAGTTTGAAAAAAGCGGAAGTCAACATAAGTCTCAACAAGCCATCTATTACATCATAAGAAAGTGATTGGGATGTAACCCATACATCACATACAAAGTCTGAAAACTGAAAGCAATAAAAGTGTCTCAGTCCTCGAAACATGAAGACTTACTAATCCTTGAATTTCAAAAGATCAACTAGCCACGAGTGTGAGGGGTAGGAGGACCTTACATTAGTAAAACAATGTAGGCACAAATATGCATTAGTACATGGAATATACTAAGTATGATAGTAATGCATAAGAGTTATCAAATCATGCTAAAAAGGACTTTCCATGACATACAATGACCAAGCTAAATCATAAGATAGAATGTTAGAAAACATAAATCATAATCATGGTAAATGCAAGCTAAACAACTTTAGTTCACTTGTGAGATACTTTTAGAAGTAACCTTAGTTCATTATTTTAAAAAGTTTACCATGTAAATAACATAGACCATCTGAGCAACAACATGGAATCCGATGTCTATCCCACACTGAAAAGAGGTGTCCTTACTTTTTAAAGTAAGAACCATGAGTCTGAGCTAAAGTGGATCCACTAGCTAATGTCTATATGAGACAATCATCTTATGGTGAGACATAGTTTATGGAACAAGGGTAATCGCCGCTAGTCCACTCAGTTCTATGTAAAATCCTATGGAATAGTCATTAATCCTAGTCATATTGTCATCCATGGAGAGGCCCAATTAAGCAACCAATCCAAGTGTCACGACCCAGGGGTAGACCCTACATGTAACATGGCGTACTTGACCCCGAAGGGGTCTCATACAATCCCTTAGCATATCATAACATAGGATAAAGAACAATAAAGAGTAAAACACATTTCAAGTCTTAAGAACATTTCATAAAAACAACAAAGCGGAAGTCTAGACTTGTCTCATTAGCCATCTAATACAATCGAAGTCTCAAAATAGGGTCACAACCCTTTACAACAGTCTAAAAAATAAAATGAAAGGATAGAAACTAGAAAGTCATCATCCGTCCTCGACATTTTGAGGACTCACAAAAAGCAAGGAGAGTAGTCGATCCAAGCTTTGACGAAGAAGGAAGCACACCTCAAGAACCGGTCCCTACACTTATGGAAAAAAAAGTAGAAAATATGGGTTAGTACAAAAAATGCATTAAGTATGATAGTCATGCACAAAAATAGTGAAAACATGCCAAAAAGGGACATTTAGTTCAATGCATGCCATTTTCTAAGTTAAAACATCATTTAGAAGATAATGTAGAAACATAAGTCATAAGCATAAACAATTCATAAGTCATCATGTCATAAGAGAAACTTACCATGAACACCCTTAAAGCATACTTGTGCAATGTGTAGACAAGATCGCATAATCCCACCCATACTAAGTAAAACTTCTTGAGTATCTATAGTTCATAACTCAACTATCTTGTTCATACTACCATAATATGGAATAGCCTCAACCGACATAGACCATATGAGCTAACATGGAATCCGGTGTCTACCCCACACCGAAAAAGGGTTGTCCTACTTGCCGAAGGTAGAACTATACTCTTAGCTTAGGTGGATCCACTAGCTAAAGACCTATGTGGGAACATAGTTATGGGATAGGGAGATTACTTCTAGAAAACCCGGCCTCTACTAACGTGAGAGCTTCCATCCCAAGAGATTGTTCCTAGAAACACGGCCTCTACTAACGTGAGGGCTTCCATCTCATATCACTATCCACTCGGTGCTAATCATACTTCCCATTGAGTTCATATTAAGCCTTGACTTAAGTTCCTAATTACGGAATAATGTATTGACACTCAATCCAACATAACTCATACTAAAGCTCTTAGATTCGATAGGTGAGACTAGTCTTCCGACCTTAGAATCACTACATGTGACAAACCTTTCACATCATACCATATTCATACATAAGTGTGTACAAGAGGATACTTCCCACAACACAACAACAAGATCATAATCCTATTCACTTTACTCTCAAAGTGCTCATAAGCATGTATACAATTCTCATAATCATGCATAATTCATATACTTTGCCCTTCAAGGATCATAGTTCATAATTCATCAACACATCTAGGATTACTACATTAGACATGGATAATAACATAATTCAAGTGATTCAAGTACTTTCATGCATAATTCAATCATATTCTACTTGCATCAATCAATACCCACACTTTGAGATCCAAATTGAGAAATTAGGGAAATTCATGGATTCTTGGGGAATTGATGTTAAAAACAGTAGATAATCATCAATTTGATCATAATATAAAGCAATTAAAGCATTGAAAACATTTTTGAAGTGAATCCATGACTTGGAGTAAACCCTAGCTTTCTTGGGGAAATTACTAGTTTGAAATTGGTTTTGGAGGGACTCCATGGATGACAACTATCCATGGATGAAGGACTACCATACCTTGATGAAGAATCCTCACGAAATTGAGTGAAAAAGCCCTCTACTTCAAACCCTAGCTTGACTTTCTTCTTCTTCTTCCTTGGAGTTCTAGAGAGAAGATTTTGGGAGAGGTTTTGATTTTGTTTTAGGGATTTAGAAATTATGAAGAGATGAGTTAGTTTAGTGAGTTAAAAACCTTATAGGTGTCCAAATAATATATAAAACGACGTCCATTAACCCCACTTAAAATAGGAAATCCCCGAAGTACCCCTCAACTAACTCCTAAAACCGACCTACAGGCATGACCTACGGCCCCCTCACCCACGGACTGTGGATGGACCCACGACCCGTGCTGGTGAAGCGTGGGTCGTGGTTTGGGAGTTGCATGCTCTATTTCCCACCTACAAATGCCCTTCCCACGGAGCGTGGTTGACCCACGGGGCGTGGGTGCCCTCTGTGGGTCACTGCTAGGTAGTCCTTCAAGGTCCTTTCCTCAAGGATCCATGGTTGGTTCTTGGTGTTTAGGCCTTGACGTTCTAACACGAAAACATGTATTTTAAGGTACGGGGAGGTACGTTTAAGGCTCTAACCCTAACGTCAAGCTCTAGCTTAGCGTATTAGGTTTATGTTAGACTCTAGTTTAGTCTACCGTTTTCCAGAATGTTAAAATATCTCTCCCGTGGGAACATTCGTCCTCGAGTGATGATCTAGACACCTTACAGATTAAAATACTCAAGACTAGCAGTCCATCCTACATGAAACATCAAAATAATGCACTACACAAGGAAGAAACATCAACTCCATCTCAAAACATAGTCAATGCAATACAAGAAAGTAGGAACTACATCTACAACCCATTATGCACAAAATTCATCATTTCACATAACCATAGGAGGAACTACCTTCTCCAACTAAATCAAGCTCAACACATCATTATGGAGCCAATATGCAATTACTTTCAAAAGCATACTAAAGCATGTTCATCAACTCATCTCATGAAGTCAAATATGCAACGCATACTATATGCACAACAACATGAGGAATACATCAATCATAAAACTCATTTTCTCACTAAACATGAATTTCATCAAGAACATGCATAACATAAGAAGTCATTGAAAAGCACATATAACATACATGACTTCAAAACACTAAGCTCAAGAGGAACTACTTACCTCAAGCTGGAATAGGAGTAGAAGGAAAGATATGAGGGTATCGGGACTTCATATCGGCCTCGGCCTTCCAAGTAGCACACTCCACTAGATGATTTCTCCATAAAACCTTTACGAAGGCTATTTCCTCATTTCTCAACCTCATAACTTGCCGGTCTAGGATTTCTACCAAAACTTCCTCATATGAGAGGTTCTCATCAACTCCCAAGCCTTCTAAAGGGATGATACATGCCGGATCTCCAATACACTTCTTAAGCATGGAAACATGAAATACCGGATGAACCAGAGATAACTCAGTTGGGAAGTCTAACTCATAGGCAACTTTCCCAATACGCTTCAAAATTTGATACGGGCCCACATACCGGGGACTATGTTTTCCCTTCTTGCCAAATCTCGTCACACCTTTCATAGGTGAGATTTTTAGATTAAACCAATCATTAACTTCAAATTCTAGATCCCTTCTCCTAACATCAGCATAAGACTTTTGTCTACATTGAGCCGTCCTCAACCTCTCTCTAATGAGTCAGACCTTCTCAATAGCGTCATAAACCAATTCGGGACCAACAAGAGCAATTTCACCTACCTCAAACCAACCAACCAGAGACCTACATCTCCTACCATACAAGGCTTCAAATGGAGCCATAGTAATACTTGAGTGGTAGCTATTATTGTTGGAAAACTCTATGAATGGAAAATGTTTATCCCAATTACCCTTGAAATCTATGACACATGCCCTCAACATATCCTTTAATGTTTGGATGGTACGTTCTGCTTGGCCATCGGTTTGGGGATGAAAAGCCGTGCTAAGCTTAACCTTAATACCAAGCTCTTTTTGGAATGACTTCCAAAAGTGTGAAGTAAATTGAGGACCCCGATCCAAAATAATAGATAAAGGAACCCCATGCAATTTCACTATCTCTCTTATATACAACTTGACATAGTCTTCCGCCGAAAAAGAAACCTTGACGGGAATGAAGTTGGCTGATTTTGTCATCCTATCTATAATGACCCAAATAGAATCATGTTGCCTTCGAGTGTGAGGCAAACACACCATAAAATCCATATTAATCTCTTCCCACTTCCAAGTGGGAATCAATATATATTGCAATGAGCCTCCCGGCCTTTGATGCTCAACCTTAACTTGTTGACAATTCAGACATTTGGTTACAAATCCCGCGATATCCTCTTTCATTCCATTCCACCAATAGGCTTCCCGTATATCATGGTACATCTTGGTGGCTCCCGGATGAATAGAATACCGAGAACTATGAGATTCTTCTAAAATTTGCTCCCTCAAACCATCAACATCCGGAACACACAATATACCTTGGTACCTAAGCAACCCATCTCCCCATTAGGAGAAAGCCTCAACGTACTTTTTTAGTACCGACTCTTTCAACTCGACTAATATAGGATAAAGGTCTTGCTTAGACTTCACATCCATCACAAAGGACGATTCAGAGCCATTATGGACCATGACACCACCCTTGGCGGAATCCACTAGATGAACACCTAGCCGAGCTAACCTATGCACATCACGAATCAATTCTTTCTTTTCATCTTCTACATGAGCCACACTACCCATAGACAATCTACTAAGAGCATCCGCTACCACATTAGCTTTGCCGGGGTGATAAAGGACACTCATGTCATAGTCCTTCAACAATTCTAACCACCTTCATTGTTGGAGATTCAAGTCCTTTTGACTAAATACGTATTAAAGACTCTTGTGGTCGGAGAACACATCTACATGCACCGTATATAGATAATGCCTCCAAATTTTCAAGGCAAAATTGACCGCCGCTAATTCAAGGTCGTGGGTCGGATAATTCTTCTCATGGACCTTAAGTTCTCTTGAAGCATAGGAAATCACCTTACCATGTTGCATAAGTACACATCCCAACCCAACTCTAGAGGCATCACAATATACCACGAAACCATCCATACCCTCCGGTAAGGTCAACACCGGAGCGGAAGTAAGTCTATCTTTCAATTCTTCGAAACTCTTCTCACAAGCTTTTGACCACACAAACTTAGCCTTCTTTTGAGTCAAAGCCGTCAATGGATAAGCAATTGAGGAAAACCCCTCAACAAACCTCCTATAGTAACCGGCCAAACCCAAAAAACTTCTAATGTCAGAAGGAGTTAGAGATCTAGGCAAACTCTTGACCGCATCCGTCTTCTTAGGATCTACCTCAATACCCTTGCTTGACACAATATGACCAAGGAATGCTATGGACCGTAACCAAACTTCACACTTGCTAAACTTTGCAAAAAGTTGATGGTCCTTCAGAACTTGCAATACAACTCTCAAATGGTCAACATGCTCATCCTCACTCCTTGTATAGATCAAAATATCATCGATAAACTCGATCAAAAACATGTCAAGACATTGTCGGAACACTATATTCATTAAGTCCATGAACGCCGCCGGGGCATTATTCAACCCAAATGACATAACCAAGAACTCATAGTGGCCATATCTTGTTCAGAAAGCCGTCTTAGAAATATTAACCCCCCTGATCCTCAATTGGTGATAACCCGAACGAAGATCAATTTTGGAGAGATAACTAGCCCCTTGAAGTTGGTCAAACAAGTCATCAATTCTTGGAAGAGGATACTTGTTTTTAATGGTCGCTTTGTTTAATTGACGATAGGCAATGCACATTCTAAGAGACCCATCCTTCTTTAGAACAAACAATACCGGAGCACCCCATGGAGATATACTCGGTTGAATAAAACCCTTGTCTATCAATTACTTTAGTTGCTCTTTCAACTCCTTCAACTCCTTCAACTCCGCCGGAGCCATTCTATAAGGAGGAATAGAGATAGGTTGCGTATCCGGAAGAAGGTCTATGCCAAAATCTATTTCCCACTCGGGAGGAATACCAGGCACATCATTAGGGAAAACTTCCGGGAATTCATTCACTAACGGAACTGACTCTAGAAAAGGGATTTCGGACTCAACGTCCATCACCCTAACAAGATGGTAAACACATCCCTTGGAGATCATTTTCCTAGCTTTAAGGCAAGAAACAAATAGACCTCTAGGTATAGAATTTCCCCCCTTCCATTCTAAGATAGGATCATTTGGAAATTGGAACCTAACCACCCGAGTACTACAATCAATAGAGGCATAACATGCATGCAACCAATCCATACCCAAAATTACATCAAAGTCTAACATATATAATTCTACCAAATCCACCAAGGTAACTCTATGGGACAACCTTTATAAACCCTTTTTGCCACTACGGAGTCACCAACTGGGGTAGAAACTGAAAAAGGCTCTACTAACACTTCGGGGAGTATTTCAAACTTCATGGCCACAAAAGGTGTCCCAAAGGATAAAGTAGCACCGGGATCTAACAAGGCATACACATCGATAGAAAAGACTTTTAACATACCGGTCACCACATCCGGGGAGCTCTCTTGTTCACCTCGGGATTGAAGAATATAAAAGAGGTTTTGCTTTTGAGCATTAGGGTTTGAACCGCTTGGAGGAGCTTGTTTTCCTTCTCTCCCCTTGGCCATGAGTACCGGGCAATCTCTCACCTTGTGGCCTCTCTTTCCACAACCATAGCACCCATCCAAGCCAATTAAGAACTTGCCTTCATGTTTTCTACCACATTTTGCACAATTAGGCCTAGAAACATAAGAACCATCACTATTACCTCCTTGAGGTTTAGGGTTAGACACCCTATCATTGTTGACCCTTGGAGAACTAGAGGAGCCTTGGTTGGAGAACCTTTGCTTGAACCCTTGCCGACCTTGTCCATCGGACTTAGCATTGGAGAAATTCCCATCACCGGTTCTAGCTCTCTTCACCTCTCTATTCTTATCTTGGAGTTTCTCATCCTCTATTTGTTGGGCATGCACCATTAGACGTGAGATATCCATATCACCATGAAGCATTGCCGAATGACATTCTTTTCTCACCAATCTAGACAAACTCGTCACATACCGACTCATCTCATCCCTTGGATCCACCACCATAGCCGGAGCATACTTGGACAATTCGGTGAACTTTATAGAATATTCTTGAACACTCATACTTCCTTGACGAAGGTTGATAAATTCTTCCACCTTAGATTCCCTCATCTCTCGGGGAAAAAACCTATCAAGGAATACTTTCTTGAACAACTCCCAATCTATGGGACCCACTCCTATCGGTCTATTCTTCTTCCATTGTGTATACCATACTTGAGAAACTTTCTTCAATTGATAAGCGTCTAGCTCCGCTTTCTCTACTGAAGTCACCCCCATAACATCAACTACCTTGTAGACCTCTTCCACAAATTCTTGAGGATCCTCTCCCACTTTGGACCCATGAAATTCAGGAGGGTTCATTCTTGCAAAATACTTCAATCTAGAAGCCACAGAATTCACATTGGCGTTCATAGGAGTAATCACCTCTCTATTGGCTTGGGTTGTAACAACTTGAGCCAACAATTGGATAGTGGACCTAAATTCCTCATGAGTCACATTCTCCACCACGGGATCAACCGGAGCTTGGTTATCTTGATTAGCTTGAGGACCTTGGGGAGGAACTCCCTCATTCACATTCTCCTCTTCCAACCTTCTTGCGTTAGCCCTTCGTGTATTCATTTCCTAAAGACACAAGAGAAGGATTAGAAGAAAGACCTTATAGAGTCAAACTCTATCGAACGACTCAAGAGTAATGAAAGAAGTGATCTTTCCTAAACATCTTATAGCCTCTCATTAATAAATGTGGCGCGCTACACACTCATGAACAAGACTCTACTAGACGTGGCTTATGAGACATCACCCTAGAATCATTCTAAACCTTTTGCTGTGATTACCATGTTTGTCATGATCCAGGGGTACACCCTAGATGTAACATGGCGTACTTGACCCCGAAGGGGTCTCATACAAACCCTTAGCATATCATAACATAGGATAAAGAACAATAAAGAATAAAACACATTACAAGTCTTAAGAACATTTCATAAAAACAACAAAGCGGAAATCTAGACTTGTCTCATTAGCCATCTATTACAATCGAAGTCTCAAAATAGGGTCACAACCCTTTACAACATAGTCTAAAAAATGAAAATGAAAGGATAGAAACTAGAAAGTCATCATCCGTCCTCGACACTTTGAGGACTTACCAAAAGCAAGGAGAGTAGTCGACCCAAGCTTTGACCAAGAAGGAAGCACACCTCAAGAACCGGTCCCTACACTTATGTAAAAAAGGTAGAAAATATGGGTTAGTACAAAAAATGTACTAAGTATGATAGCCATGCACAAACATAGTGAAAACATGCCAAAAAGGGACATTTAGTACAATGTATGATATTTGCTAAGTTAAAACATCATTTAGAAGATAATGTAGCAACATAAGTCATAAGCATAAACAATTCATAAGTCATCATGTCATAAGAGAAACTTACCATGAACACCCTTTAAGCATACTTGTGCAATGTGTAGATAAGATCCCATAATCCCAACCATACTAAGTAAAATTTCTTGAGTATCTATAGTTCATAACTCAACTATCTTGTTCATACTACCATAATAGGGAATAACTTTAATCGACATAGACCATGTGAGCTATCATGGAATCTGGTGTCTACCCCACACCGAAAAGGGGTTGTCCTACTTGCCGAAGGTAGAACTATACTCTTAGCTTAGGTGGATCCACTAGCTAAAGACCTATGTGGGCACATAGTTATGAGATAAGGAGATTGCTTCTAGAAAACCCGGCATCTACTAACGTGAGGGCTTGTATCCCAAGAAATTGTTCCTAAAAATCCAGCTTCTACTAACGTGAGGGTTTCCATCTCATATCACTATCCACTCGCTGCTAAGCATAATTTTCATTGAGTTCATATTAGGCCTTGACTTAAGTTCCTAATTACGGAAGAATGTCTTGACACTCAATCCAACATAACTCATACTAAAGCTCTTAAATTCGATAGGTGAGACTAGTCTTCCAACCTTAGAATCACTACATGTGACAAACCTTTCACATTATACCATATTCATACATAAGTGTGTACAAGAGGATACTTCCCACAACACAACAAAAAGATCATAATCCTATTCACTTTACTCTCAAAGTGCTCATAAGCATGTATACAATTCTCATAATCATGAATAATTCATATACTTTGCCCTTCAAGGATCATAGTTCATAATTTATCAACACATCTAGGATTACTATATTAGACATGGATAATAACATAATACAAGTGATTCAAGTACTTTCATGCATAATTCAATCATATTCTACTTGCATCAATCAATACCCACACTTTGAGATCCAAATTGGGAAATTAGGGAAATTCATGGATTCTTGAGGAATTCATGTTAAAAACAGTAGATAATCATCAATTTGATCATAATATAAAGCAATTAAAGCATCGAAAATGTTTTTGAAGTGAATCCATGACTTGGAGTAAACCCTAGCTTTCTTGGGGAAATTACTAGTTTGAAATTGGTTTTGGAAGGACTCCATGGATGATAGTTATCCATGGATGAAGGACTACCATTCCTTGATGAAGAATCCTCACGAAATTGAGTGAAAAATCCCTCTACTTCAAACCCTAGCTTGACTTTCTTCTTCTTCTTATTCCTTGGAGTTCTAGAGAGAAGATTTTGGGAGAGCTTTCGATTTTGTTTTAAGGATATAATAATTATGAAGAGATGAGTTAGTTTAGTGAGTTAAAAACCTTATATAGGTGTCATAATAATATATAAAACGCTGCCCCTTTACCCCACTTAAAATAGGAAATCTCCGAAGTACCCCTCAACTAACTCCTAAAACCGACATACAGGCATGACCTATGGCCCCCTCACCCACGGACCGTGGATTGACCCACGGCCCGTGCTGGTGAAGTGTGGGTCGTGGTCTGGGAGTTGCATGCTCCAGTTCCCACCTACGGATGCCCTACCCATGGAGCGTGGGTTGACCCACGGGGGGTGGGTGCCCTCCGTGGGTTACTACCAGGCAGTCCTTCAAGGTCCTTTCGTTAAGGACCCATGGTTGGTCCTTGGGGTTTAGGCCTTGACGTTATAATACAAAAACATGTATTTTAAGGTACGGGGAGGTACGTTTAAGGCTCTAACCCTAACGTCAAGCTATAGCTTAGCCTATTAGGTTTGTGTTAGACTCTAGTTTGTTCTACCATTTTCCAGAATGGTACAATATCTCCCCCTTGGGAACATTCGTCCTCGAATGATGATCTAGACACCTTACGGAATAAAATACTCAAGACTAGTAGCCCATCATGCATGAAACATCAAAATAATGCACAACACAAGGAGGAAACATCAACTCCATCTCAAAAAATAATCAATGCAATACAAGGAAGTAGGAACTACATCTACAACCCATTATGCACAAAACTCATCATTTCACTTAACCATAGGAGGAACTACCTTCTCCAACCGAAACAAGCTCAACACATCATTATGGAGCCAATATGCAATTACTTTCAAAAGCATACTAAAGCATGCTCATCAACTCATCTCATGAAGTCAAATATGCAACTCATACTAAATGCACAACAACATGAGGAATACATCAATCATAAAACTCATTTTCTCACTAAACATTAATTTCATCAAGAACATGCATAACATAAGAAGTCATTGAAAAGCACATATAACATACATGACTTCAAAACACTAAGCTCAAGAGGAACTACTTACCTCAAGCTTGAATAGGAGTAGAAGGAAAGATATGAGGGTATCGGGACTTCATATCTGCCTCTGCCTCCCAAGTAGCACACTCCACTAGATGATTTCTCCATAAAACCTTTACGGAGGCTATTTCCTTATTTCTCAACCTCTTAACTTGCCGGTCTAGGATTTCTATCGGAACTTCCTCATATGAGAGGTTCTCATCAACTCCCAAGCCTTCTAAAGGGATGATACATGCCGGATCTCTAATACACTTCTTATGCATGGAAACATGAAATACCGGATGAACCGGAGCCAACTCATTTGGAAAGTCTAACTCATAGGTAACTTTCCCAATATGCTTCAAAATTTGATACAAGCCCACACACCGAGGACTATGTTTCCCCTTCTTGCCAAATCTCATCACACCTTTCATAGGTGAGGTTTTTAGACTAACCTAATCATTAACTTCAAATTCTAGATCCCTTCTCCTAACATCGGCATAAGACTTTTGTCTACTTTGAGCCGTCCTCAACCTCTCTCTAATGAGTCAGACCTTCTCAATAGCGTCATAAACCAATTCGGGACCAACATGAGCAATTTCACCTACCTCAAACAAACCAACAGGAGACCTACATCTCCTACCATACAAGGCTTCAAAAGGAGACATAGCAATACTTGAGTGGTCGCTATTATTGTAGGCAAACTCTATTAATGGCAAGTGGTTATCCCAATTACCCTTGAAATCTATGACACATACCCTCAACATATCCTTTAATGTTTGGATGGTACGTTCCGCTTGGCCATCGGTTTGGGGATGAAAAGCCGTGCTAAGATTAACCTTAGTACCAAGCTCTTTTTGGAATGACTTCCAAAAGTTTGAAGTAAATTGAGGACCCCGATCCGAAATATATAAAGGAACCCCATGCTACTTTACTATCTCTCTTATATACAACTTGGCATAGTCTTCCGCCGAAAAAGAAACCTTGACGGGAATGAAGTGGGCTGATTTTGTCATCCTATCTATAATGACCAAAATAGAATCATGTTGCCTTCGAGTGTGAGGCAAACCCACAATAAAATCCATATTAATCTCTTCCCACTTCCAAGTGGGAATCAGTATATCTTTCAATAAGCCTCTCGGCCTTTGATGCTCAACCTTAACTTGTTGACAATTCAGACATTTGGCTACAAATCCCGTGATATCCTTTTTCATTCCATTCCACCAATAGGCTTCCCGTAGATCATGGTACATCTTGGTGGCTCCCGGATGAATAGAATACCGAGAACTATGAGCTTTTTCTAAAATTTTCTCCCTCAAACCATCAACATCTGGAACACAATCTACCTTGGTACCTAAGCACCCCATCTCCCCCTTAGGAGAAAGCCTCAACGAACTTTTTGAGTACCGACTCTTTCAACTCGACTAATATAGGATCAAGGTCTTGCTTAGACTTCACATCCATCACAAAGGACGATTCAGAGCCATTATGGACCATGACACCACCCTTGGCGGAATCCACTAGATGAACACTAGCCGAGCCAACCTATGCACATCACGAACCAATTCTTTCTTTTCATCTTCTACATGAGCCACACTACCCATGGACAACCTACTAAGAGCATCCGCTACAACATTAGCTTTGCCGGGGTGATAAAGGACACTCATGTCATAGTCCTTCAAAAATTCTAACAACCTTCGTTGTTGGAGATTCAAGTCCTTTTGACTAAATACGTATTGAAGACTCTTGTGGTCGGTGAACACATCTACATGCACTCCATATAGATAATGCCTCTAAATTTTAAGGCAAAAAAGACCGCCGCTAATTCACGGTTGTGGGTCAGATAATTCTTCTCATGGACCTTAAGTTCTCTTGAAGCATAGGCAATCACCTTACCATGTTGCATAAGTACACATTCCAACCCAACTCTAGAGGTATCACAATATACCACGAAACCATCCATACCCTCCGGTAAGGTCAACACCGGAGCAAAAGTAAGTCTATCTTTCAATTCTTGGAAACTCTTCTCACAAGCTTTCGACCATAAAAACTTAGCCTTCTTTTGAGTCAAAGCTGTTAATTGAGAAGCAGTTGAGGAAAACCCCTCAACAAACCTCCTATAGTAACCGGCCAAACCCAAAAAGCTTCTAATGTCGGAAGGAGTTAGAGGTCTAGGCCAACTCTTGACTGCATCCGTCTTCGTAGGATCTACCTCAATACCCTTGCTTGACACAATATGACCAAGGAATGCTATGGACCGTAACCAAAATTCACACTTGCTAAACATTGCAAAAAGTTGATGGTCCTTAAGAACTTGCAATACAACTCTCAAATGATAAATATGCTCCTCCTCACTCCTTGAATAGATCAAAATATCATCGATAAACACGATCACAAACGTGTCAAGACATTGCTGGAACACTCTATTCATTAAGTCCATGAACGCCGCCGGGGCATTAGTCAATCCAAATGACATAACCAAGAACTCATAGTGGCCATATATTGTTCGAAAAGCCGTCTTGGGAATATCAACCCCCTCACCCTCAATTGGTGATAACCCGAACGAAGATCAATTTTGGTGAAATAACTAGCCCCTTGAAGTTGGTCAAACAAGTCATCAATTCTTGGAAAAGGATACTTGTTCTTAATGGTCGCTTTGTTTAATTAATGATAATCAATGCACATTCTAAGAGACCCATCCTTCTTTCAAACAAAAAATACCGGAGCACCCCATGGAGAGATACTCGGTTGAATAAAACTCTTGTCTAGCAAATCCTTTAGTTGCTCTTTCAACTCCTTCAAACACGCCGGAGCCATTCTATAAGGAGGAATAGATATAGGTTGCGTATCCGGAAGAAGGTCAATGCCGAAATCTATTTCCCACTCGGGAGGAATACCGGGCAATTCATTGGGGAAAACTTCTGGGAATTCATTCACTACTAGAACCGACTCTAGAGAAGAGGTTTCAGACTCAACATCCATCACCCTAACAAGATGGTAAACACACCTTTTGGAGATCATTTTCCTAGCTTTAAGGTAAGAAACAAATTGACCACTAGGTATAGAATTTCCCCCCTTCCATTCTAAGATAGGATCATTTGGAAATTGGAACCTAACCACCCGAGTCATACAATCAATAGAGGCATAACATGCATGCAACCAATCTATACCCAAAATCACATCAAAGTCTAACATATCTAACTCTACCAAATCCACCAAGGTAACTCTATGGGACAACTTCTATAAACCCTTTTTGCCACTACCGAGTCACCAACCGGGGTAGAAACCGAAAAAGGCTCTACTAACACTTCGGGGAGTATTTCAAACTTCATGGCCACAAAAGGTGTCACAAAGGATAAAGTAGCACCGGGATCTAACAAGGCATACACATCGATAGAAAATACTTTTAACATACCGGTCACCACATCCGGGGAGCTCTCTTGGTCACCTCGGGATTGAAGAGTATAAAAGCGCTTTTTCTTTTGAGCATTAGGGTTTTAACCGTTTGGAGGAGCTTGTTTGCCTTCTCTCCCCTTGGCCATGAGTACCGGGCAATCTCTCACCTTGTGGCCATTCTTTCCACAACCATAACACCCATACGAGCCAACTAAGAACTTGCCTTCATGTTTTCTACCACATTTTGCACAATTAGGCCTAGCAACATAAGAACCACCACTATTACCTCCTTTAGGTTTAGGGTTAGACACCCTATCATTATTGACCCTTGGAGCACTAGAGGAGCCTTGGTTGGAGAACCTTTGCTTGAACCCTTGCCGACCTTGTCCATCGGACTTAGCATTGGAGAAATTCCCATCACCAGTTCTAGCTCTCTTCACCTCTCTATTCTTATCTTAGAGTTTTTCATCCTCCATTTGTTTGGCATACACCATTAGACGTGATATATCCATACCACCATGAAGCATTGCCGAACAACATTCTTTTATCACCAATCTAGACACACCCGTCACATACCTACTCATCTCATCCCTTGGATCCGCCATCATAGCCGGAGCATACTTGGACAATTACGGTGAACTTTAGAGAATATTCTTCAACACTCATACCTCCTTGATGAAGGTTGATAAATTCTTCCACCTTAGATTCCCTCATCTCTCGGGGAAAGAACCTATCAAGGAATGCTTTCTAGAACAGCTCCCAATCTATGGGACTCGCTCCTACCAGCCTATTCCTCTTCCATTGAGTATGCCATACTTGAGAAACTTTCTTCAATTGATAAACGGCTAGCTCCGCTTTCTCTACCGAAGTCACCCCCATAGCATCAACTACCTTGTAGACCTTTTCCACAAATTCTTGAGGATCCTCTCCCACTTTGGACCCATGAAATTCGGGAGGGTTCATTCTTGAAAAATCCCTCAATCTAGGAGCCGTGGAATTCACATTGGTGTTCATAGGAGTAATCACCTCTCTATTGGCTTGGGTTGTAACAATTTGAGCCACTAATTGGATAGTGGACCTAAATTCCGCATGAGTCACATTCTCCACCACGGGATCAACCAGAGCTTGGTTAATTTCATTAGCTTGAGGACCTTGGGGAGGAACTCCCTCATTCACATTCTCCTCTTCCATCCTTCTTGCGTTAGCCCTTCATGTATTCATTTCGTAAAGACACAAGAGAAGGATTAGAAGGAAGACCATATAGAGTCAAACTCTATCGCACGACTCAAGAGTAATGACCATCTAGGATTACTACATTAGACATGGATAATAACATAATTCAAGTGATTCAAGTACTTTCATGCATAATTCAATCATATTATACTTGCATCAATCAATACCCACACTTTGAGATCTAAATTGGGAAATTAGGGAAATTCATGGATTCTTGGGGAATTCATGTTAAAAACAGTAGATAATCATCAATTTGATCATAATATAAAGCAATTAAAGCATTGAAAACGTTTATGAAGTGAATCCATGACTTGGAGTAAACCCTAGCTATCTTGGGGAAATTACTAGTTTGAAATTGGTTTTGGAGGGACTCCATGGATGATAGATATCCATGGATGAAGGACTACCATAACTTGATAAAGAATCCCCACGAAATTGAGTGAAAAAGCCCTCTACTTCAAACCCTAGCTTGATTTTCTTCTTCTTCTTCCTTGGAGTTCTAGAGAGAAGATTTTGGGAGAGGTTTTGATTTTGTTTTGGGGATTTAGAAATTATGAAGAGATGAGTTAGTTTAGTGAGTTAAAAACCTTATATAGGTGTCATAATAATATATAAAAAGATGTCCCTTAACCCCACTTAAAATAGGAAATCTCCGAAGTACCCTTCAACTAACTTCTAAAACTGACCTACAGGCATGACCTACGGCCCTCTCACCCACTGACTGTGGATGGACCCACGACCCGTGCTAGGGAAGCGTGGGTCGTGGTCTATGAGTCGCATGCTCCAGTTCCCACCTACTGATGCCCTACCCACGGGGCGTGGGTGCCCTCCATGGGTCACTGCTAGGCAGTCCTTCAAGGTCCTTTCCTCAAGGACCCATGGTTGGTCCTTGGGGTTTAGGCCTTGACGTTCTAACACGAAAACATGTATTTTAAGTACGGAGAGGTACGTTTAATGCTCTAACCGTAACGTCAAGCTCTAGCTTAGCCTATTAGGTTTATGTTAGACTCTAGTTTAGTCTACCATTTTCCGGAATGTTACACCAAGCTAGAGTTCATTTATAATAATAACTCCTTTACTTGATTCAACTTAGGTAAGAAAATCTTTCAACCTTATGAAACCTTAAATCCTTTCACAATCATGTTCTTAGTAGTAAGTGAGAAAACCTTTCACAACAACATTGATACTTTAAGCTCGAAACATCCTCAAATCATTTATATCAACTTCATAAAAATATACATATCTTCATAAATTCATCTTTCATAGTTCATAAGCTTCATCATGTGTTCATAGTCTAAAAATCATGGATCATGCATGGGCTCATACGAATTCAGTTTAAAATCATGTCACTACTTCAATTCATGCATAAAAAGATAGAAAACAGTTTATTGAATCATAGTTGTAAAGAACCCATGAAGATTGAATAAAACCCTAACTTTGAATTGAGAATATAACTTGTAATACTTGAAGATTTTAGGAACCCTAAGGAGGAAACGACTCCATTGGTGAATACTAACATACCTTAATGATCAATTCCCAGAAGCTTTGGTAAATTGAGAATCTTGAAGTGAAACCCTAACTTCTTGTTCCTTAGCCTTAGAGAGGATTTTGGGGGTGATCATGGAGGGAAATTTAAGAAATAGGTTAATGAGTTAGAATGGGTAGTTTTAGGACTTAATTCATTGTATAGGTCTTGAAATAGGGGTTAAAAGAACATGGTTTTGGTATTAAACATCTAGGGAAAAGACCCAAAACCACCCTTAAACTAACTACTGACCCCTTTCTACGGTTTGGACTTACAGTCCGTAGGACTTTCTACGGACCATCCTGGTCAACCGTAGAAAAGTTTAGAAACTTTAAAATTGGACCAACCTTGGGCGAGATCTTTCTAGGGCCCGTAGGACTTTCTACGGTCCGTAAACCCCAACTGTAGAACTCAACTTTGACTTTAAAATTTCACTAAATCTGGGACCTTCCTTCAAGACATTTCTACGATTCTTCATAACCCCTACGGTTCATCCTATTCAGACATATGCCAATCTTCAAAAACTATATTTTCAAGAACTCAACCCAAATTCTACGGTTGCCCTTCTACGGCCCATAAGATATCCTACGGTCCATAGATTGGACCCGTAGTCCACTGTTGAAAGCCCAAATTCTGCATTTTCTTTCCCGTTTCGACTTTCCCACTTTCGGGTTATTACACTTAATTCCCTCAAACTCAGAAACGAATGTAGGCAAGGCAGAAGCTAAGGTTTTCAAGCATCTTCTTAAAGTTTCTTCAAGAACTTTATTCTTCTAGGTATGTAAAGATATTCATAGTGATGGACTTAGTTCATCCTCACGCCATACATTTAAATTCAGTTAGTAAAGAGTTAAATCTAGGGTTCTACCTAAAGTCTCATGAATTCTAAATATGGTTTGTATTCTTATTTTGAGCTCTGATTTTTTAATTATGAGATTCTGATAATTTATGCATTGAGATTGTTGAGTTGTTGTTGATGCTCATATTATCACATGAAACCAAGTTTATGAGGTTTTGTTAAAACTTTTGTGTAACTATTTCCATCCATTGATTTTGGAATTTAAAGCGAGTCTAAGCATTTCTTTGAAGCACCATTTGGGAAGAGTTTTAAGGGAACATTAATGGTCCCAAATGTATTATTTTTCATTAAGAAAAAAGGACTATTCCAGGAAAAGCATAAATAGTTTTTATAAGCATTCCGGTTAGTTAAGTAAGGATCAATCATTCCTTAAAGAGGGCCTTTTGAATATTAATTAAACCTAGTGAGTATTATTTAATGAGCATTTTTTTTTGGGAGTAGTATCGAGCACTGGTTTGGGTAAGAGATGAGACAGATTAAACCCCATAACCTACGCTGCCAACATAGATAGGATCGTACTGAAATTAAGGCGACTCCTCTCCAGCCTCAAGAAGGCTTTTTAGTGGTTCCATAAGTTGAGTTGTGTTCTATACTCCGACAAAGTATTGGATTCTCATGCTTTACTTTAGTCGAGTTATTTCTATTCATCCAGTTCAATTATTCGTTTCCTTCAGCTATATTATATACTTTATATTCCATGTAATGATGTCATTCGACGCTGAATCGTTTTATGATGCAGATCACATTATCAACTCGTCAGCTTTTGGTGAGGCCTCCTTTCTTTAGAGGACTCCAGTTTTATTGCTTTAGTAGGCATAGTATTTTTAGGTTGTTGTGGGTCTTGTTTCGACACCCATCTTTAGACAATAGATACTTCATAGATAGACAAAGAGAGAATTATTCAGATGTTTATATTTAGTATTGTCAAATGACATTTGAGATTTACTTTATTTCTTTAAATTACACATCAGTTTAAGCTTTCGTGTGTATTTTTTTATCTTCCACTAAGTAGTCGGCCATGCCTAGTTCGCTTGAGGACCAACAATGATATTTGAATGCCAGACACC
The DNA here is from genome assembly GCA_029582245.1 of Solanum etuberosum. NCBI lineage: Eukaryota > Viridiplantae > Streptophyta > Magnoliopsida > Solanales > Solanaceae > Solanum > Solanum etuberosum. The sequence continues at coordinate 68,348 of JAJONR010000419.1, read as the reverse complement.
TCTAGAGTGTAAGCTCGGGGCATGACACTCGTCAAGTATCTAAAATGACATATTTGGTCAATCATTATCATATAAAATTTTTGATAAGCTCGATGACTTACATAAACTAATCATAATGAGACAAAAAATATATACACTTGGATTGGTTACTCCCTAAGAGAGGCAGTCACACTACACCCGCAGTGGGAGAAAAACCTATCTACCAATGCACAAGCAATCAATCAACTTAAGACAACATTTTTAATAAGTAAAACAAGTCTATCAACCATCCTCAAAACATTCGTAGAAAACCCCCTAGAACCTGAAATTTGTTTACTAAAACATCTATGTAATCTAGAATATGGGGATGAGACCCCAAAACAAAAATAATCTAACTCCAAATAATGGACTAGAGGGAAAAGATGAATCTATAGTGGCTCTGAAGAAACAACTCACCCTTAGATTTAGAAAGTGGAGTCACAATTGAGGTCACGAAGCAGCCACTGAAGTATGACATATACTCAACAAAGAAAGAGAAAGTGTAGTATGAGTACATAAAATCCAAAGTGTACAAGTAGGATCATTCGTCAACTCTAGTTTTATGAAATATGAATAGGTAACCACAACTTAGTAACAAATACCATACAATTATATCCATAGTCAGAATAATAACCCACACTCCTAATCTTCATACTGACTTAACATTCATGATAAACATAATCAACAACATTATAACAAAGACAACCCGGTTCACTCATGGAACCCATACACAAACAATGACATGTACTAGGCATGGTAGCCGAGCCAACTATTAGTAACATGTACCGACGTGGTACCCAAGCCAATAAAATATGTACATGCATGGTATCCAAGCCATGGTATTCAAGAAAACCGTTAGTATGTACCAAGTATTGTACCTTAACCAACCGACAATGACACATCACAATCACAATGAATAAAATCACACTTCTATCCTTAGAAAACATATTCATTGCATGAGATTGACAACATGCCAATATTTTAGTTTATGCTCCTTCTATTTCCCTAACCATATATTATAAAGGTTTATACTAATGAAGAAGTTAACAAGCACATATAACGTAAATGGGAGATAAAACAACAACCACCTACCTCAAATTAAGCCTGAAATACTCTTCAACCTGAGATTTCCCCTTGTTATGATACCTAGCTTGTTCTTGGCCTACGAAAAATCATATAACACATAATCAGACCTAAATACACCCGTATTATATCCTAATTCCAAACTCCAGGCCAATTTCATGATATTTCCACCCAAAAAAGGATTTTTCCACCATTAAGTCAAACCAAACCTTCCCCTAACGTCACTAGCATGGATTCTAAGGCCTAGTAATTGAATTACCAATTACCTTTACAGATGATTTCAAGGGGAAACAAGTGAAAATCACCCTAGGCCTCCTTTGAACTTCCCCAAAATATTCTTGGATGATAATTGATAGTTTTGGGGACTTTTATGCATTTTTAGCGACTTACCCCACTATAGCGACCTAGTCCCGCTATGGTGGCGGCTCTATGGGATCTTCCACTATAGGGAGAATTAATTTTGGTCGTCATAGTGGAATGCCCTCCTCTGTAGTGGCTTGCACAGGATGAAACCTCAAAAATCCTTCAAAAAGTGCCTATTTCATAATACACCTTCGAACCTTGACGTTCTAAATTAACTCCTCATGCTAAGTTTGATATTAGAAGCACTATTTACCTGAATTCACTTTCTAAAAGCTTTATGGACTACTTAATGTCTTAGTTACAAGAAAATAAGACCCCACTATTTAATGACGCTCCTAGTCATTTCCTCCATTTTTGATCTTTTTAGCATTTAGAACTTTCTAGTAGCGACCCAAGTCATTTATGACTTTCTGCGACTGAAAATTCAGGCACCTGATTGTTCATTTGAGTTATGTGCAAGTTTCCACATTTCTAAAGTTTGAATGGTTGATTTCTATCAAAACTTCAAGTTGATTTCTATCAAAACTCCAAGTTGATTTCTATCAAAACTTCAAGTTGATAGCCTAAGAATGCAATTTTGATGGTTTTGTTAGCTACAGAACGTCAAGTTTTGTCTAGGATGACCTTTTGTGTAGATCCCAAGGTTCTGAGCCCCTTATTAATTTAGGGTTAAAATGGAGTTTATATGTGGAACCTACTTTTCATCGAGACAATCTCAGATGGATGTTTTGACACCTCCATTGTGTCTGGAATACCATATTTAGTGGGGGTAGCATATCTCAATTGCGTGCACAGGGTTCCGAATGAATCTCGAGCCCCTATCGGGGAATTTGGCATATTCCCAAATTTGGGCTAGTGAAACACGTGTTGGTGCTCGCCTTTGCTCTTCGCATTCATGCACTAGGCGTCACAATCGTGGAGGTATGGGACCTTGGCCTTCTCGTTCCTGATCCTGGCACCGCATTCACGGAGACCATGCTCTTTGGTAATCACAATCGCGGATCAAGCTCCATGTTAGCGAAGGGTTGATGCCCCGACCCTCTGTATTCATGGAAGGCTTCCCACGTTCATGAAGAAGGCTTTGACTGGTCTTTTAATTAAGACCAGTTGCGAATTCAACATCTTTTTCAATATTCAAACTTTGATAAGTTGAGCTAGAGAGCTCCATTTTGGGTGATTCAAGTTAGATTTCATCTCGAATTGTCATGGCTACATATAGAAGTAATCGGGGAAGCATGAAAATCGTCGAATAAAGGTAGTTCTACCCGGAAAGGGATACCCAAGCTCTTTAATGACGATTAATTGTGAATTTTCTTGTATGTTATTGATTTTACCTTTTCAAACATCCAATTGTTCCCCATTTAGGGACTCAATCTCAGTAAGTTAAATTGTACCTTTTGACGGAGTCAATTTTAGGATTCTCAGTGTGGGTCCCACATTCCCATTTTGGCTCAATTTTTGGTATGTCTTTAATTATTGCTTTGGTGTCTAAACATCTATATTGACATTGTGATTGATTAGTATGGTGGTAATCAGAGGTTCTTCGAAATTGGAAAGCTCATGTGTAGCAGATTCGAAGTGCACGTGATCAACTTTGAGGTAGGCTACGGTCTTCTTTCTTAATTGATCTCTATTAGATAATGATTAGTATGATATGCATGTGATGTAGGATTGTACTTGTCCGGTTTTGGGTTCCCTTAGGTTATATTCTATTTTCTTGATTCCTGTAGAGGCTTTCTCTTATCTTGGGTGGAGGAATCCTTAGTGTTGGCTAGTAGCCTTGCTTAAGGTATAAGTTGGTTTGAATTTCCTTCTTAGAATTGATACTTGAGGCCCTAGGATAGGTTGAGCCTTTAGATTCCTTAGAATGCATTTTATCGCCTCTATAGCTGTCACGACCCAGGGGTACACCCTAGATAAAACATGACGTATAGGACCCTGAGAGGACCCATACAACCTACTTAGCATTCATAACATAAGAAATAGAAATAAAAGAGATAAAGAAATACATTTCAAGTCCAAAGGTTTTTATAAAAGCAAAGCGGAAGTCTAAACATCTGTCTCATTAGCCATCTAGTACAATAGAATGAAATTGGGCCTAGCCCATACATCATGTCTAAAAATGAAAGTAAAGAAGAAAACTGAAAACAACGAAGATCCGTCCTTGAAACATGAGGACTCACCAAAGCTTGGAATCTCTCGAATCAACCTCTAGCCATGAAACTGAGAACCATGACTGTCGGACCCTACATTTGGAGAAATGTAGACAAGAGTATGCGTTAGTACAAAAAAAATGTAGCAAGTATGATAGCCATGCATATAGAAATTTAAGTCATGCTAAAATAGGACATTTTCATGAACATGCAATGATAAAGCTAGAACATGAAAGTTGAAAGCTTAAGAGCATAAGCCATAAAACCATGATCAATGCAAGTGAACCTCATCTTAAAACATACTTATGATACTTCTTGAAGCAACCTTGGTTCATCATAACTTTACTTGTTTGTGGGAAGTAGCCTTAACCGACATATAAGACCATGTGAGCTAGCAACATATTGTTAGTTTTGTGTCAAATTCAAACGATCATATATTTTAGCACATAAGAAGTTAGGTGGTCCATGACCTATCAAATCTAAGGTCTTTGAGTTCTCTTTCCAATGCCGCCAAGTTTGCTAAAATTCAATCTCAGAGTAAAAAGTTATGGCCATTTGAGTGAAGCATCTCTAGTTATGGCATTTCATCTGTTTGAGAAAAAAGTATTTTAGTCTTTTCCTTACCCCACTATTATTGACCACGTTTTCCTCACCCAAGTTAAGGGTCTAATCAGACGCTAAGTTAATTCTCTCATTCCTAAATACTTAGAATTTTAGAGCGGAGTTTCAAGAGGAGAAAAGGTAGGGTTTCAAGCGTTCTTTCAAGAATTTAGGAATTGACAAAGAACATCATTCTTTTCAGGTATGTAAAGATTCCCACAGTGTTGGACTCGTTCGTCCTCACGTCATACATGTAATTCATCCATGAAATCATTTATTTAGATATTCTTGAGTAGTTCTTGATTTTAGTTTCATTCTTTAACAATGGAGGCTTTGAGTTTCTTGAGTTGAGGATCTTGAGTATAAGTTGTGAATCTTGATAGGATTTATGTGAAATTTCTATGAATTCGTGTTTGGTTTCTGAATCAAAAAGATTTTGGCAGAAATAATTCGATTCTAGATGAGTTATGACCCGAAATTGAGAAGAAAAAATCACCAGGTTTCTGCGTTTAAGGGTGGTGCGGCACACCACCACTACGCCAGGAATACAGGTGAATAGTTTGGATCCTGGCGTGGCGTGCCAGCAGTGTGCCCTAAACTCTTGCCAGTAGTTTAGGGCCTAGCACCCAGCACCACTCAGTACGCCAGGGTTTTGTTCGTTGAAAGATGTTTATACATCTTGTAGTTTTTCCTTGTTAGCTAATGAACCAACATGTTATGAAGAAGCTGGAAAGAAACCCATGTGGAAAAATTCAAGGATTGAAGAGATTCAAGCCATTGAGAAAAAGCAATCCTTGGAGTTAGTTGATTTTCCGAAAGGGAAAAATGTTATCAAGCTAAAGTAGATTTTCAAAATGTACAATGTTGATGAAAGTATCAAAAGGGATAAAGCTCGACAAGTTGCAAAATGATATTCCCAGATACAAGGGATCGATTTTGAAGGGACATTCTTACCGGTAGCTCACTTTGAAAATGTTAGAACTACTATAGGCTTGGCTGCTTAACTTGGTTTGCTTGTGTACAAATATGATGTTAAGTCTACCTTCATAAACGGTGAATTACATGAAGAAATATATGTCTCCCGGCCTGAAGGCTTCATCTCTTGTGAACGGAAGACCAAAGTATACAAATTGAAGAAGACATTCTATGGTCTAAAGCAAGTTCCACGGGCATGGTATAGTAAAATTGATTAATCTTTTCAAGAGCAGCAGTTTAAAAGAAGTGAGAATGATCCTACACTTTATTTCAATAAGCGAGGTAATGGTGATTTTTTGCTTTTCTGTGTTTATAGTGATGATACTATATACATATATATGGGCTTTAGTGAATCAGTTCTTTATTAAGTTATGAGTTGCATGATGAGTAAATTTGAGATATTCGACTTGGGTATGCTGCATTATTTTCTTGGGCTGGAGGTGAGAAAAAGTTTGCATGGAGTTTTAATTCACAGAGAAAGTATGCTACTGAACTTTACAGAAGTTCAACTTGATGAATTGCAATCCATCTCCTGCACCCATGAATATGAATGAGAAACTGGTACTTAAAGATGGTATAGGTGCAACAAATGCTTCTCACTTTAGAAGCTTAGTTTAAACTACTTATCCCACAAAAGGCCCGAAATAGCATTCTTTGTCAGTTTGATTTCAAGGTTCATGCATACTCTTTCGAAGCAACACCTAGATGCAGCCAAAAGGATCTTGTGATATGTTTGTTGCACAACAAGTTAAAGAATTGGGTAATCAAAAAGTATCAGATTCAGATTACATAGTTTTACTGATAGTGATTGAGCGAGTAGCTTGGAAAATCACAGGAAATTCAACAAGAGCTAATTGGTCCAAATGAAATATGGTTGTGACAATGAGAAAATGATTGCTATGACAAAAAAATCCTACTTTTCATAGTAGAACGAAACACGTCGACATCCGTCATTACATCATTCGCGATCTAGTTGTTGGTTGAATAATCGCATTAAAATTTTGACGCAAAAATGATCATGTTGCTGATGTTCTTACGAAATCGCTCTAGTACAACAAGCATGATTTTTTCCAACAACAAATGAGCGATTTTTATTTTCAAGAAAGGAGGAGTGTTGACTAATTCTTCTAATTAATTTAGTAGCACAAAATCTGTTTGTGAGTCTGGTTTTTAGTGGATCATGTTTACCACGTTCAACATGTTTTTCCATTATTAGTTAGTCGTTTTATTTTAGCTTAAGTAGTTAACTGTAAGCCTATAAATTGTTGTATGTGTTCTTGTTCAATAGTAAGAAAATTGAGCAGTTCAAAAATATTATTTCTGAAAGTTGTTTTCTTTGTCTTTCATCTCTTGATCCATCAAGTCATAATATGCCTTGTGGTTTGAGACCACTGGTCGTAGGGAGACTCGTACATAAGAATAACCCGCTGTTAAAATGACAATGGTTAAAATTATTCATGTGATTATTTTTCAGTAATTTTTTTTGTGTTTTTTTATGTTGAAGAATTGGGGTAAGATTCTATAAATTTATGTTGCCAAGGATTTTCAGGCTCAAACTTTCTATAATTGAATATTTTTTAATAGGAAAATCTCCTTTAGGTTACATCATAATTATCCTTTCTAATGATTTAAAAAATATAAATTTATTTAAAACACATTTCTTTCGTTAATGCTATTAAATCAATTGCATTCACACAAATTCCTTTTCTTGCAACTATGTAATATAATTGGCATGGTATTATCGTACAATGCATATTCATAGAAATCAGTATATTATGAACACAAGAATTGTAAAATGTTTAATGTTTATTGAAAAAAAATATCTTTAATATGTTGATTGAGTTTTCTACCCTTAAAATCTTAATTCAATAAGATATAGCATTTTGGGTAAAAATTTATATTTAGCTTTACCTAATAACCCTAATCTAACTAAAATTTTGCCAACTAAATTAAATTCTTCATCTATCAGTCATGAATTGGATACTAATTCAAATTGATCATATCGTTAGACTTCTACAAGAAACATGCTATGACGTTTAATATAAATTAAGAAAAAGCATGCCTATGCCTCTTTGCAGAGGTAGATATTTTATACATTTGGTAATCAAAAATATCAGATCGTAGATTTCTTAGTTTCACTAATAGTGACTGGGAAGTTAGCTTGAAAAAAGTAAGAGAAAAATTGGGAATATTTTGAGTCTTTGTTCTTAAGCAATCATCTCATGGAGTTCAAACAAACAAAATAGAGTTGGATTATCATCTCCGAAAGAAGAATACATGGCTGCAACTTTAGCAAGTTGTCAAGCTTTATGGTTAAGGAAATTGTAAGTGGATCTTTAGCAAGAGCAGATTGTTCCAACTGAAGTATTGTGTGACAAAAAATCCTTTTTTTTAGAGTAGGACGAAGCACATCGACAAGCATTATCAATTCATTCGCAATCCAGTTGTTGGTGGAATAATCTCATTGAAATTTTGTGGCACAAATGATTAGGTTGATGATGTTCTTACAGAATCCCTTCTTCAAAACAAGCATGACTTCTTCAGACAACAAATGAGAGTTTGTGATTTTGAATAAAGGAGGCGTGTTGACTAATTCTTCAAATTAATTAAGTTTAACAAAATTAGTTTGTGAGTCTTGTTATTAGGATTAGTTGGTTTAAGGTTTTACCTAGTCAATGACTTATCTTCTCATTTTAGTGGGTAATATTTACCACTTTCCCAATGTTTTCCCATTAATAGTTAGTTGCTTTATTTTAGCTTAAGTAGTTAACTCTAAGCTTATGTACGAGTTTCCCTACGACCAGTGGTCTCAAACCAGGAGTCATACTATAACTTTTGGATCAAGATATGGAAGGCAAAGAAAACATCTTTTAGAAATAAAATGTTTGAACTGCTCAATTTTCTTACTAGTAAAATAGTAACATATAATGCGCAATATGTGTTCTTGTTTCAGTGGTAAAAGAATTGAGTAGTTCAAACACTTTATTTCTGAAAAATGTTTTCTTTGCCTTTCATCTCTTGATCCAACATGTCATAGTACGACTATTGGTTTGAGACCACTAGTTGTAGGGAAACTCGTACATAAGAATAACCCGCTGTTAAAATCACACTGGTCAAAATTATTCACGTGATAATCTTATTTACATTTTTTTTGGTTTTTATGTTAAAGTTTTGGGATAACTTTCTATAAAATTATTCACGTGATAATCTTATTGACAAGGATTTTCAGATCCAAACTTTCTATAATTAAATATTTTGTTAATAGGTACCTTTTCTTTTTGGTTACATCATAATTATCCTTTGTAAGGATTTTAAAAAATAAAAATAAATATATATATATATATATATATATATTTAAAACACTTGTCTTTCATTAATGTTATTAAATTAGTTTCATTAATGTTATTAAATTAGTTGCATTCACATAAATTCCTTTTTTATGCAACTGTTTAATTTTATTACATGGTATTATTGTACAATGCACGGTCATAAAAATCATTATATTATGAACTCACAAATTTCAAAATGTTAAATATTTATCGACAAAAATAATTTTATAATATTGATTGACTTTTATACCCTTAAAATATAAATTATTTGTTCAAAGAGATAAAACAATTTGGATAAAAAATTATCTTTTGCTTTACCTAATATTTTGAATCCAACTAAAATTTTGCCTACAAAATTAAATTCTTGAGCTATCAATCATGAATTTGATATGAGTTCAAATTGATCATATGCTAAGATTTCTATTAGAAAAATATTATGACGTTTAATAAAAATTATGCAAAATCATGCATATTCCCCTATGCAAAGGTAAAAATCTATACTTTTAAACTTATTAGTTTTTACTAATACTAATTTGTTTAATTAAATTTATAAACACATTTTATTAGTTTTTTCCCTTTTATTCATATTATATTCACTATTATTTCTTTAAAATAAAAATAAAGTCTAGGTGTTAGATATCTTTATTTTTGTCATTGCACAAGAGTTTTTCGATCACAGTCATTTATATGATTTAAAGTAAAAATGAATTTTACATAAAATCAACTCTTTTGTATGTTTGTATAATCAGGGGAGTAGGAACAAGGGAATGGTGATGTAGTTCAATGACCAAAAGAGTTTTTGTTTCGTTACTTCTGATTATTGTGGTGATAAGCTTTTTGTTCATCAATCTGGTATCAGATCTGAAGATTTTCATAGCTTAGCTGATGGTGAAGCTGTGGAATTTGATGTGGAATCTAGGAATGATGGCCATACTAAGGTTGTCAATGTTACTGACCCAGATCGTGCTCTTGTCAAAGGAGGATCCCGTGATGGTGGAGGCAGTGATGGTGATCGTTATGGTGGTTGTTCTGGATATAGATGTTGAGGTGGGAGATATTGTGGTGATGAAGGTTGTTATAAATGTGGCGGATGGTATGGATGTTATGGTGGATATGGCGGCGGTGGTGGGAATTATGGTAGAGTTGGCGGTGGGTATAGTGGAGGTGGTGGAAAAGAAAGTGGGTGTTTCAAGTGTGGGGACGATTGTCATTTCACAAGGGAATGTAGCCAAGGTGGTCGATATGGCAGGGTGGTGGTGGGAGATATGGTGGAAGCGGCAGTGGAGGTGGAGGCGGTGGTTATTGTTATAAGTGTAGGGAAGAAGGGCCTTGTAACATTGACTGCCTTAGTACGACCATCATTCCCAGATTCCATATCAAATTCAACAGCTTCACTATCAGCTAAGCTACAAAAACATGCTTTACACAAGAATCCAAAGACTCTAGGTGGCTTAATGCAATGAGTGAAGGGTTTAATTCTCTCGTTCAAAATCATACGTGGACATTAATTCCTCAACCTCCCAATGTGAATATAGTAGGAAATAAATTGTTATATCAGATTAAGTATGGTCATATAGGCTCTATAGACTGCTTCAAAGCTCGTTTGGTTGCACAAGGCTTTTTTCAACAACCAGGTTTAGATTATACATAGACTTTTGCTTCTCTGATCACAGTCAAATGCCTTTCACTATGGAGAGCTAAATGAAGTTGTTTATATGCGGCAACTCAAAGGTTTTGAACATTCTGATTATCCACAACATGTGTGTAAGCTAAGTCGTGCCATTTATGGGTTGAAACAATCGCCTAGAGCGTGGTTTACTCGACTTGCAACATATCTTTTGGATCTTGGTTTTAAGCAATCTACCACCGATCACATCATGTTCATTTTTCACTAGGACAGTGCTATTTTGATACTTCTTATTTATGTTGACGACATTGCTGTATTTGGATCCTCAAAGCGGCTTGTTCCTTATTTTATAGAATCCATGAAAGCTAAATTTGCAATGAAAGATATTGGTTCCCTTTATTACTTCTTAGGTGTGGAGATAGTTCACAATACTGTAGGGGCTCTTCTCCTTCAACGAAAATATATATCGGACCTTTTGCATCGATTTGATTTGGCCGAAGTTAAGCCTGTCCAAACTTGTCTTTAAAGTAAGCGTGATTGGCATTCTATGAATACCCAACTTCTTGATGATCCTTCTCTCTATTGTAAGATGGTCGGTGATGTGAGGCTAAAATTATACATATTTAATCATTATTTGCTTCATATTTAATCTTTTAATTATCCTTTTTGAGCATAAATTTTATGAGTTATTCTGATATTGTGTATTTTATTTTTAGGATTAAAATGGTGTGAAAATGAAGAAATTTGGAGCACAGATGAATTAAAAATAAGAAATCATAGAAGGAAATTAAGCAGATAACTTAATAGATTAAATTGAATAAAATAATATATTTATACATATAATGTAAATGGCGGCCGAAATTGATCAACTTTCAAATTTGATGTATTCTGCCACGTGTCAGCTGACCATCGCCCCTCTGCCGCCAATATTTCCAGAATTCACGCGTACAGTGGAAACTCAATTTAATTGGTTTTTGATTTCCTAATTTGTCTTGAACTCAATTATTTTATTTAGGGTTTCTATATCTATAAATAGGGCATGAAAAATTATTCTTGAGGGAGCCAAGAATCAAGAAACAATACACAATATAAATTTTCTTATAGCTTAGGAACTTTAGAAGAGCCGCCGTGGAGGTCAGAGAATTGTGGTTTATTCTTTCTTCCCCTTTATTATTTATTTGTATTCGTGATTAGTAAAATATATTTTAGCTATTATTTTTAAATTTTTATGATTAACACAAGCATATTTATTTTAATAAATTTTTAGTGTGTTTTTGAGATCATGAGTAGCTAAATCCACAACTAGGATTGTGGGAACCATGAACAATTAACAAAGTATGAATAATAATTAAGTAATTCTTGAGTAGTGTTTATGCATATATTGTTAATCTTTTCGTTTAGCAGTCTTTCTAGCGGGTGCGCAACGTTAGAACTTGCCTCGTTCCTACTTGACCTTACCAAGGGGGTAATGAATGAGAAAAAGATTTAACAATAGAGATTTTGTTAAGGATTTGCTGCTATCTAATAGTCTGACTTTAATCAATTGAAGTGAGGGTGAAAACCCAAATAAATTGACACGATGACTAATCTGAGGTAAAGGTAAGGGTTAGTAAAACACACATTCCTAGATTTACCAAGTCGCGAGTGAAAGTTCCTATTATGAATACCAGTCACTTAGGGATACATAACTACCAGCCTTGCATGTTAAACACTAGGATAGGATTACTGTTATTAGGATTACTGCGTTAAGAGCTTGTGGGGAACACATATGCCCTAGTTTCCATTTAATAGTGATACCTCAAATTGTGAATCTTGTTTACTTGTTACTTAATCATTCAAATCAACAATCTGTTACTTTATGTACAAAACCACCCTGTTTACTTTACTCGAAAATAGTTTGACTAAAAAGAGATAATTGTGAGTTAAGCTTAAGTCTGAACAATATTCCTCGTGGGATCGACCCCAACCTACAAGTTGTGTTCTTTATTTGGTAACAACCGCTTATACTTCTTTTGAGAAGAATTTGGGCGTATCAAATTTTGGCGCTGCTACCGGGGAATACGACTTTTAGATTAAACTAACTACATTGTTGAACTTCAGTCAAGTATTTCCTGATTTTACATTTTAGTTTCATTTTTTGTTTTCTATAGGTTTCAGCTCTAGTGTATGCCAAGTAAATGGAGTCGAGGCGAACCCTTGACCCCCTACGATCCTGAATTGAGAAAAACTTTGAGGAAAATTGTAACACCCCAGAAATTAGTAGGCTAAACTAGAGCTTAACGTGAGGGTTAGAGTCATGAATTTAACTCTCCGTACCTAAAAATAGAGGGTTTCCTGTTAGAATGCCAAGGTACCACCCCTCAAGAACCAACCATGGGCCCTTGAGGAGGACCCCTGGAAAAAACTGCCTGGGCAGTGACCAACGACAGGACCCACGCTCCGTTGGTGGGTCCATGCCCCGTGGGTGAAGGCTCCATGGTTTGGCCAAAATCCCTAGTCACCAAACCATGTTAACAGCACAGACCGTGGGTCCATCAACGGCCTGTCAGTGTGGTCTCGTCGGTGGTGACCTGGGGGTAGTTCTGGTGGTTAAGTCTGGGGTATTTTGGGTCTTTCCGGTTTTAATTAAGATCAAGTGATGTCGTTTTGCTCTAATTTAGACCACCTATATAAGGATTTTAGACACCTAAATTAAGTTATCCAACTCATTATTCCTAAAACCCAAATCAATTCCCCAAAACTTCATCCTCTCTCTAGAACTAGAAGAAGAAGAAGAAGGAAGTTGGAGCTAGGGTTCAGAAGCCAGGTTCTTCCCACCAAATTCATTGGACTTCATTGATAAGGTATGGTAGTCTTCATCCATGGATAGAATTCATCCATGGAGTCCCTTCAAAATCTCAATTTCAAAGATAGAAATCCCCAAAAGTTAGGGTTTGATTCCAAAGTCATGGTTTCCTTTCAAAATCGAGTCTAACGATTGAATTACGTTATATTAATGATTTCTTATGGTTTTTATGATTAATTCCACAAGAACCCATGAAATACCCAAATTTCCCAATTATGATCTCTTGATGTGGGACTTTATTGGTGAAGGAAAAATGTTATGAAAATTATGCAAGCAGTGATTGATTTACTTGAATTATGATGATATCCATGTCTAATGTAGTGAATTTAAGATGTGTTGATGGTAAGTGAACTTTGAACCTTGAAAGGGAAAGTATGTGAATTATGCATGTTCTTATGAAATATATGTATATGCTTTAAGAACATTTTGAAAGTGAAGTGTCTATGATTATGAAGTAGTTGTTGTGTTGTTGAAAGGATATTCTCATATACACACCTACGCATGAACATGGTATAATGTGAAAGGTTTTCTCACAATATGAAGATTCTAAGGTTGAAAGGCTTTCTCACCTATTGAATCTATATGTATACATGGACGGTGAAAGGTTATTCTCATGCATGATCTAAGAGCTATCTTATGAATTATGTTTGATTGAGTGTCAAGACATTCTTCCATGAATATGAATTTAAGTCAAGACGTAATATGTACTCCGTGGGAACTAATGCTTAGCACTGAGTGGATATTGTATATGAGATGGAAGCTTTTACACTAGTTAAGTCCGGGTTCCCAAAGTATGTGTCATGATATGGAGACCTTCTACGCTAGTTGAGTCCGGGTTTCTAGTAGCAATCTCCTTATCCCATAAACTATGTGCCCCCATAGGTTATTTAGCTTAGTGGATCCACCTAAGCTAAAAGTATGGTTCTACCTTAGGCAAGTAGGACAACCCTTTTTGGTGTGGGTAACACCAGATTCCATGTTAAGCTCACATGATCTCATGTCGGTTAATGCTTATTCCACATCAACAATAAGAACAAGAATATGAATTATGAACTATGGTTACTAAATAAGCTTTGTATATGAGTGCTCAAAGGCTTTTATGATGGTGATGATTATGGTGACTATGTTTATGACATACTTTTCCACCATCCTTATGATGATGTTTAAACTTGGTAAATTGAATACTTTCAAATGAAATGTCCCTTTTAGCATGTTTTCAAATATTTTTATGCATGGCTATCATACTTATTGCATTTTTGTACTAACACCTACTTTTCCTACATTTTCCCCAAGTATAGGGTCCGGTTCTCGAAGTGATCGTTCTAGTGGCTGGTGCTTGGACTTGACTATCTTTCGAGCTTGTTGGTGAGTCCTTATGGTTCCGAGACGACAATTTCTCATGTTGTAGTTTCGTTTCATTTATTTCCCTTTTTGGACATGTTATATGGGTTATTCCCTATTTCATTCTAATACTGTAATAGATGGCTATGTTCAGACTTAGTGTCTAGACTTCCGCTTTTTATTTTATGAAAATTTTAGACTTGAAATGCATTTTTACTCTTATTGGTCTATTGCTTATGTTATGATATGCTAAGTGACTTTTATGGAGTCTTTCGGGGTTATATACGCCTTGTTACATCTAGGGAGTACCCCTGGGTCGTGACAAACTTGGTAATCAGAGCACAAGGTTTAAAATGATACTAGAATTACATCTCATATGCCACGTCTAGTAGAGTCTTGTTCATGAGTGCGAAGCGCGCCACATTTATAAATGAGAAGATACATGATGGTTAGGAAATTCCACTTCTTTCATTACTCTTAAGTCGTGCGATAGAGTTGAACTCTATAAGATATTTCTTCTAATCCTTACTCGATGGTCTACAAGATATGACTACTCGAAGGGCTTTCGCAAGGAGGAATAAAGAAGACAATGTGAATCAAGGAGCTCCTCCTCAAGCTCCGGTTGATCCTTTAGCCGAGAATGTTACAAATACGGAGTTTAGGACAGCTTTTCAAGTTTTGGAAAAATCCAATAGAGAGGTGATTGCTCCCGTGAACCCTAATATGAATTCTGCGGCTTCAAGAGTGAGGCACTTTGCAAGGATGAACCCTCTAGAGTTTTATGGCTCCAAAGTGGAGGAGGATCCCAAGGGATTTAATTATGAGGTCTATAAGGTACTTTCTCTCATGGAGGTGTATTCGATAGAAAATGCGGAGTTAGCCGCTTATCAATTGAAAGAGATTGCTCTAGTATGGTATGATCAATGGAAGGAAGGGAGGCCGGTAGGAGTGGGTCCCGTTGAGTGGGAAGTGTTCAAATCAGCGTTTCTTGATAGGTTCTTTCCCCTAGAGTTGAGGGAAGCAAAGATGCAAGAGTTCATTAACCTTTATCAAGGAGGTATGAGTGTGAAGGAGTATGCTCTAAAGTTCACCCAACTATCCAAGTATGCTCCAACTATAGTGGCAGACTCAAGGGATAAGATGAATACGTTTGTGATGGAGTGTCCGACATGATAGTCAAGGAATGCCGAATGGCAATGGTTGTGCAAGATATGAATATTTCACGTCTCATGATGTATTCCCAACAAATGGAGGAATAGAAACTTAAAGAAAAGAATAGGGAGGTGAAAAGGTCTAGGATAGGTGATGGGAACTTCTCCAATGCTAGGTCCGATGGACAAGGTTGACCAAGGTTTAGGCAAAGGTTTTCCAACCAAGGTTCCTCTAGTGCTCCTCCAAGTGTCAACAAGGATAGGGTGTCCAACCCTAAACCTCAAGGAGGTAATGGTAGTGGTTCTTATGTGGCTAGATCTACTTGTGCGAAGTGTGGAAGGAAGCACGATGGTAAGTGCCTAGTTGGCACGGATGGTTGTTTTAGTTGTGGAAAGAGAGGTCACAAAATGAGAGATTGTCCGATGCTTAAGGTTCAAGGAAGAGAGGTCAAGCAAGCTCCTCCTAGCGGTTCAAACTCCAATGCTCCCAAGTAAAAACACTTCTATGCTCTCTAAAACAAAGGTGAACAAGAGAATTCTCCGGACGTGGTTACCGGTATGTTAAAAGTTTTCCATATATATGTGTATGCTTTGTTAGACCCCGGCGCTACCTTGTCTTTTGTGACGCCATATGTGGCAATGAGATTTGATGTGCTCCCCGATGTGTTGTTAGAACCTTTTTCTGTCTCAACTCCTGTTGGTGATTCTGTGGTGGCTAAGAGGGTTTATAGAAGATGCCCTATTTTCCTATCCCATAGAATTACTCTTGTTGATTCGGTAGAGCTTGACATGTTAGATTTTGATGTTATACTTGGTATGGATTGGCTGCACTCTTGTTATGCATCGATTGATTGTAAAACTCGGGTAGTCAAGTTTCAGTTCCCGAATAAGCGTGTCCTTGAGTGGAAGGTGACACTTGTTATTCATCAAGTCCTTGAGTGGTGGAACACTCTTGTTATTTCTCTAAGATTGATCTCTGGTCGTGTTATCACCAATTGAGGGTGAAAGGAGGAGATATTCCAAAAACGGCATGGTCACTATGAGTTTCTAGTAATGTCCTTTGGTTTGACTAATGCTCCGGTGATGTTCATAGACTTGATGAATAGAGTATTCTGACAATATCTTGACATGTTTGTGATAGTGTTTATCGATGATATTTTGATCTATTCAAGGAGTGAGAATGAGCATGTTGACCATTTGAGAATTGTATTGCAAGTTCTTAAGGACCATCAACTTTATGCAAGGTTTAGCATATGTGAATTTTGGTTGAGGTCTGTGGCTTTCTTAGGCCATATTGTTTCAAACAAGGGTATTGAAGTGGATCCAATTAAGACGGATGCGGTCAATAGTTGGCCTAGACCTCTATCACCGACATATATTAGAAGCTTTTTGGGTTTGGCCGGTTACTATAGAAGGTTTGTTGAAGGATTTTCCTCCATTGCTTCTTCTTTGACGGCTTTGACTCAAAATAAGGCTAAGTTTTTATGGTCAGAAACTAGTGAGAAAAGTTTCCAAGAGTTGAAAGATAGACTTACTTCTGCCCCGGTGTTGACTTTACCAGGAGATACAGATAGTTTTGTGGTGTATTGTGATGCCTCTAGAGTTGGGTAGGGATGTGTGTTTATGCAAAATGGTAAGGTGATTGCCTATGCTTCAAGGCAACTTAAAGTCCATGAGAAGAATTATCCTACCCATGACCTCGAGTTAGCGGCGGTTGTTTTTGCCTTAAAAATATCGAGGCATTATCTATATGGGGTTCATGTTGATGTGTTTACCGATCACAAGAGTTTACAATATGTGTTTAGTCAAAAGGATTTGAATCTTCGCCAACGGAGGTTGCTTGAATTATTGAAGGATTATGACATAAGTGTTTCTTATCACCCCGGTAAGGCTGATGTGGTAGCAGATACTCTTAGTCGATTGTCTATGGAGAGTGTTGCTCATGTAGAGGATGATAAGAAAGAGTTGGTTCGGGATGTTCATAGGTTGGCCCGGTTAGGTGTTCAATTAGTGGATTCCACAAAGGGTGGTGTCATGGTCCATAATGGTTTCGAATCGTCCTTTGTGATGGATGTGAAGTCTAAGCAATGCCTTGATCCTATTTTTGTTGAATTGAAAGAGGCGTTACTTAAGAAATCCGTTGAGGCTTTCTCCCAAGGGGGAGAGGGTGTACTTAGATACCAAGGTCGTTTATGTGTTCCTAAGGTTGATGACTTGAGAGAGCTAATCTTGTCAGAAGCTCATAGTTCTCGGTACTCTATTCACCCGGGAGCCATCAAGATTTACCGTGACTTGCGGGAGGTCTATTGGTAGAATGGGATGAAGAAAGATATCGCGGAGTTTGTGGCTAAATGCACTAATTGTCAACAAGTTAAGGTCGAGCATCAAAGGCCGAGAGGCTTATCCCAAGATATAAGTATCCCCACTTGGAAGTGGGAAGAGATAAATATGGACTGTATTGTGGGTTTGCCTCGCACCCGGAGACAACGTGACTCTATTTGGGTTATTATAGATCGGATGACAAAATCGGCTAACTTTATTCCTGTCAAGATTTCCTATTCGGCGGAGGACTATGCTAAGTTGTATATAAGGGAAATGGTGAAGTTGCATGGAGTGCCTTTATCCATTATTTCCGATCGTGGCCCTCAATTCACTTCTCATTTTTGGAGGTCTTTTCAAAAGGGCCTAGGCACCAAGGTTAAGCTTAGTTCAGCTTTTCATCCCCAAACCGATGGGCAAGTGGAGCGCACCATCCAAACTTTGGAAGATATGTTGAGGGCTTGTGTGATTGACTTTAAGGGTAATTGGGATGACCATTTGCCATTGGTAGAGTTTGCCTACAATAATAGCTCTCACTCAAGTATTGGTATGGCTCCATTTGAGGCCTTGTATGGTAGGAGGTGTAGGTCTCCTATAGGTTGGTTCGAGGTGGGGGAAATGGCTTTTATAGGTCCTGAATTATTTTTATAGGCCATTGAGAAAGTCCGACTCATTAGAGATAGATTGAAAACGCTCAAAGCCGGCAAAAGTCTTATACCAATGTGAGGAGGAGGGATCTAGAATTTGAGGTTAACGATTGGGTCTATTTTTAAATCTCACCCATGAAGGGTGTGATGAGATTTGGCAAGAAGGGGAAACATAGTCCCCGGTATGTGGGCCCTTACCAAATTTTGAGGTGTATTGATAAAGTTTCCTATGAGTTAGATTTTCCAAGTGAGTTGGCTTCGGTGCATCCGGTGTTTCATGTTTCCATGCTCAAGAAGTGTGTTGGAGATCCGACATCCATTATTCCCTTAGAAGGGTTGGGGGTTGATGAAAGTCTTTCATATGAGGAAGTTCTGGTAGAGATTCTAGACCGGCAAGTTAAGAGGTTGAGAAACAAGGAAATAGGTTCCGTGAAGGTTTTGTGGAGGAATCATCTAGTTGAGGGTGCTACTTAAGAGGCCGAGGCCGATATGAAGTCCCGCTATCCTCCTCTTGAGTTTTCCTTATTTTTGGGAGTCATGTTTGCTATTTGAGTTTTCCATGATTTCCCTATGTTATGCATGTTCTTGAGAAAGAAATTATGTTTAGTAAGAAAATGAGTTTTTATGATTGATTTTCCTCATGTTGTTGTGCATTGAGTAAGAGTTGCCTATATGCTTCATGAGATGACTTGTTGAACATGCTTTAGTTGTGTTTTTTAGAAAATATGTTGCATTAGGGCTCCATGAGATAGTGTTGAGCATGCTTTTAGTTGGAGAAGGTAGTTCCTCCTATGAATATGAGAAATGTTGAGTTTTCATGCATAATGGGTTGTTAGATGTAGTTCCTACTTCCTTGTTATGCATTGATTATGTTTGAGATGAAGTTGAAGTTTCCTTCTTTGAATTGTGCATTATTTTGATGTTGCGTGCATGATGGGCTGCTAGTCTTGAGTCTTTACTTTCGTAAGGTATCTAGATCGTCATTCAAGGATGAATGTTCCCAAGGGGGAGATATTGTAACACCCCGAAAATTAGTAGGCTAAACTAGAGCTTAACGTGAGGGTTAGAGTCATGAATGTAACTCTCCGTACTTAAAAATAGAGGGTTTCGTGTTAGAACGCCAAGGTACCACTCCTCAAGGACCAACCATGGGCCCTTGAGGAGGACCCCTGGAAAACAGCCTAGGCAGTGACCAACGGCAGGACCACGCCCTTTTGGTGGGTCCACGCCCCATGGGTGAAGGCTCCGTGGTTTGGCCAAAAGCCCCAGTCACCAAACCACGTTAACCAGCACGGACCGTGGGTCCATCCACGGCCCGTCAGCGTGGTCTCGTGGGTGGTGACCTGGGGGCAGTTTTAGTGATTAAGTCTAGGGGTATTTTGGGTCTTTTCGGCTTTAATTAAGATTAAGTGATGTCGTTTTACTCTAATTTAGACCACCTATATAAGGATTTTAGACCCCTAAATTAAGTAATCCAACTCATTATTCCTAAAACCCAAATCAATTCCCCAAAACTTCATCCTCTCCAAATATTCTCTCTCTAGAACTAGAAGAAGAAGAAGAAGAAGAAGGAAGCTGGAGCTAGGGTTCAAGAAGCAAGGTTCTTCACACCAAATTCATTGGACTTCATTGATAAGGTAAGGTAGTCTTCATCCATGGATATAATTCATCCATGGAGTCCCTTCAAAATCTCAATTTCAAAGATAAAAATCACCAAAAGTTAGGGTTTGATTCCAAAGTCATGGGTTCCTTTCAAAATAGATTCTAATGATTGAATTATGTTATATTATGCATGTATTGATGATTTATTAAGTTTTTTATGATGAATACCCCAAGAACCCATGAAATCCCCAAATTTCCCAATTATTATCTTGTGATGTGGGACTTTCTTGGTGAAGGAAGAATGTTATGAAAATTATGCAAGTAGTGATTGAGTTACTTGAATTATGATGATATCCATGTCTAATGTAGTGAATTGTAGATGTGTTGATGGTAAGTGAACTTTGAACCTTGAAAGGGAAAATATGTGAATTATGCATGTTCTTATGAAATATATGTATATGCTTTAAGAACACTTTGAGAGTGAAGTGTCTATGATTATGATGTAATTGTTGTGTTGTTGAAATGATATTCTCATATACACACCTATGCATGAACATGGTATGATGTGAAAGGTTTTCGCACAATATGAAGATTCTAAGGTTGAAAGGCTTTATCACATATTGAATCTATATGTAGACATGGACGGTGAAAGGTTATTCTCACACATGATCTAAGAGCTATCCTATGAATTATGTTGGATTGAGTGTCAATACATTATTCCATGAATATGAATTTAAGTCAAGACTTAATATGTACTCCGTGGGAATTAATGATTAACACCGAGTGGATATTGTATATCAGATGAAAGCTATTACACTAGTTGAGTCTGGCTTCCAATGGGATTCTTTTACACTAGTTGAGTCCGGGTTTCCAAAGTATGTCTCATGAGTTGGAGATCTTCTACGCTAGTTGAGTCTGGATTTCTAGTAGCAATCTCCTTATCCCATAAACTATGTGCCCCCATAGGTTATTTAGCTTAGTAGATCCACCTAAGCTAAAAGTATGGTTCCACCTTAGGTAAGTAGGACAACCCTTTTCGGTGTGGGTAACACCGGATTCCATGTTAAGCACACATGGTATCATGTCGGTTAAGACTTATTCCCACAACAACAATAAGAACAAGAATATGAATTATGAACTATGGTTACTCAATAAGCTTTGTATATGAGTGCTCAAAGGATTTTATGATGATGATGATTATGGTGACTATGTTTATGACTTATGCTTTTCCATTATCCTTATGATGATGTTTAAACTTGGTAAATTGCATACTTTCAAATGAAATGTCCGTTTTAGCATGTTTTCAAATGTTTTTATGCATGGCTATCATACTTAGTGCATTTTTGTACTAACACCTACATTTCCTACATTTTCCCCAAGTGTAGGGTCCGGTTCTCGAGGTGATCATTCTAGTGGCTAGTGCTTGGACTTGACTATCTTCCGAGCTTGGTAGTGAGTCCTCATGGTTCGAGGACGGCTATTTCTCATGTTGTAGTTTTTTTTTCATGAATTTCACTTTTTGGACATGTTGTATGGGTTAGGCCCTATTCCATTCTAATATTGTATTAGATGGCTATGTTGAGACTTAGTGTCTAGACTTCTGCTTTTCTTTTATGAAAATTTTAGACTTGAAATGCATTTTTACTCTTATTGTTCTATTGCTTATGTTATGATATGCTAAGTGGCTTGTACGGAGTCCTTCGGGGTTCTGTACGCCTTGTTACATCTAGGAGGTACCCCTGGATCGTGACAAAAATAGCTAATCAAGGAGTACACAGTAATCATATTGGAGAGGGTAAAAGAGATGGAACCGGTTTTCAACCTCCTAGAGTTGTTAATGTGCCCGCTCAAGTTCAAGGTGGTCGTCTAATAAAAAATGCAGAAAGGGTATAGATTCCGTAAGCACCGAGGTTTCGTGATCACTACAGGGTTTACTATGCTGCGGTTGGATCAGATAGGCCTATTGTTCTCTCTCCTCTACCTCCAGGACATACGATTGTGGTAACCAGCAGTCTTATACAAATGCTTACAGCGAGAGGGTTGTTTGCTGGATTGGCTTCAGAAGATCCATACGCTCACATGGCTAAATTGTCAAGAGTCTGTAAGAGTTGTGTAGGACGACCGGAGTTGGATATGGATGTCATAGGGTTGAGAGTATTCCCACTGTCGTTGACCGGTGATGCTGCTGTGTGGCTTTCTTAGCTGCCATACAATTCGATCTATACATGGGACCAATTACAAAAGGTGTTCATAGCAAGGTATTTTCCGGTGTCCAAGAAATTAAATCATAAGGTAAGCAGTTCTTGGGATAGGTTCACTGGTTTCATGAGGAGTACTCCGAATCACCGCATAGATGATGAGTCATTGAAGGAGTACTTCTACAGAGGATAGCATGACAATGGAAGAACTGTGTTAGATACTATTGATGGAGGATCATATGGTGAGTGCACTTTTGAGGAGATCACTAAAAAACTTGAGAGGATTTCCCAAAAAAATAAAGCATGGAGCACTAGAAAGGAAAATACTGGTAGGAGCATGTTCGATGTCCAAACTGCACCAAATCAATCTAATGATGACATTCGTGAAGAGCTGGCTCAAATGAGGACAAAACTTGGCTTGGTCTTAAAATATGTGAGTGGAAATGTAGAAAAGGTGAATGCGGTAAATTATCTGACTAGACCTCCACCACCACCAGTTGAGGAATACTACTATGCGGAGGATGCGAATTTGGTTAATGATCAGATGGGGGGTTTCCGAACCAATGCCCAAGGTTCCAACTCAGATAATTGGCGCCAAGGTCAAGGAAACCAAGGTCGGAACTATTGAAACTACAACCGTGAGGGAAACTATGTCTAGGATGGAAATTACAATCGTGATAACAATTACAACCAGAACAATTATGGTAACAGGAATGATAAGGTTGGACCCTACGTTCCCCCTGGTAATAAAGATGCTGGTAATAGTATGACCCGTATTGTGGATATGACGCAGAAAATGCTGAAGAGGTTTGATGCAACAGATGAGAATATGAAAGAGATACGTAAAAAATTGTCTGAAATCGGTCAGAAAGTTGATGCCCATGCAGTGTCAATCAAGCAACTTGAACAACAGTTTAGTCAGTTGTCCGCTACTGTGAATCCACGCAAACCTGGCACACTTCCTAGCAACACCATCCAGAATCTGAAAAATGATGGGCATTGTATAGAAATCACAACTCGCGGAGGAAAATAGACTATTGATCCCCCATGTCGTCTGAGGTTGACAGAGTGATAGAAAAAGAAGAGGATGAGAATGGTGTTACTGAAATTACAAAAGATGATACTGAAAAGGAAGCTGAGGTGACCCAAAAAGTTGTTCCCATGCCTAGACCTCCACCTCCATTACCACAGAGATTGGTGAAAAAGACTGAAGAGGGTAAATACCGCAGGTTCATAGCTATGCTGAAGCAACTGTCCATAAATGTCCCGTTAATAGAAGCTTTGGAACAAATGCATGGGTATGCTAAATTCATGAAAGACTTGGTGACCAAAAAGAGGGCTGTTAGTTTTGAGAATGAAGAGAGACTGCAATATTGTAGTGCTATTGCTACTAGGTCACTTGTGCAAAAGAAAGAGGATCCTAGATCTCTCACTATTCCTTGTACCATTGGGACGTTATACGTTGCGAAAGCTTTGTGTGATTTGGGGGCCACCTTTAATTTGATTCCATTGTCCATTTATAAGAAATTGGATTTAGGAGCTCCAAAACTGACTGCAATGTGTTTTCTTATGTCCGATAAAACTGTGAAGAGGCCCATTGGAGTGCTCCAAGATGTCCTTGTGAAAGTGGGGTTGTTCATCTTTTGGGCGGACTTTGTGATACTTTATTCTGAGGTTGATTTTGAGGTTCCCATCATCTTAGGGAGACCATTTCTTGCTACTAGACGTGCATTGGTCGATATGGAGAAAGGGCAGATAAAGTTCTGATTAAACAATGATGAGATGACTTTTAACATCTGTAGGTCTATGAAGCAGGAAAGTGATCTTAGGTCTTTAGCGGTGGTAAATCATATTGTGGAGCAAGATTCTGAACTGTCTATTGTGGAGAGGTTAGGTGTCGATGCACTAGCAGCGGTAACGATGAATTTTTACAGTGATGATATTGATGACATGAATGAGCTTGATGAGTTTCTCCTAAAAGCATATGAAAGTTTAGCCTTGTACAAGGAGAAAATGAAGAAGTACCATGATCAATAGATTGATAAGTGAGAATTTGTTGCCGGTGATTTGGTGCTCTTATTTAACTCAAGGTTGCGCTTATTTCCTGGCAAGCTCAAGTCCAAGTGGACCGGGCCATTTAAAGTAACTCAAGTATTTCCACATGGAGCGGTTGAGCTCGAGAACAAGGAAGGAACGAGGTTCAAGGTGAACGGTCAGATGATAAAAATCTACTTTGAAAAATCGGAGTGTATCAATGAAGTGATAAAGGAATGAGATCTTGGTGAAGTCTGGGTAACTAAGGTGTCTACGTCGTGCCGCGACATTAAATCAACCGCTTATTGGGAGGCACCCCAATTTGTAGTTTAACTTATTTTTTTATTTTTATTTTTTTTAGTATCACGTTTTTGCTTTGTTTTTGCAAATTTAGGGGAAGTCTGAGTACCCAAATATGAAGCTAAGGAACACGTTTTGAGCTTAAGTGTGGGGTGCGGGCGACCCTTGATGAAAGGAGAGAAAACATGTTGTTAGCTAGGCCATAGAGGGCCCGAGGGAGTATTTCTCACCCTTCTTCTTCTTCTTCTCTTTTCTATAAATTGCTTTGGGGACAAAGCATGATTTTAAGTGTGGGGTGAACATTCTTCCGAAAGTTGTGATCTTAAGGGTTAATATGCCATAGGATTTTTAATTTTTGTTTTAAAAAATACAAAAATATTTTCTTTATTATTATATTTTTTTTATTTTCTTTGAAAAAAAAGTTACAAAAAGATTTTTCTTTATTATTCTTTTTATTGTAGTTTTTAGTGGCATTTCTCATCCACCCCTTGGTTTTTCATATGGCCTCAGTTCTTTTCCGAGGGGGCACTCTTTGAACCGGGTAATTTTTTTTTATTAGAGTAATAATTTTTATTTTTTATTTTTTTTGGAGAAAAGAAAGAAAAAAAATCATTTTGACTTGTTTGATACTAACAATTTAGGCCTAAGATGAGTAATACTTTTCTTTGAGTGCTTGAGATTAAAATTTTTAAATAGACTTTTTGACACCTAAGCTCATGGTTGTGACTCTGTATATAACTTATTCTTATTTTATAGGTTGTAATGATATTGTCCATCTTAGAAGTAGAATTGAACCATCTTGATTGAGACTTGTGCCATGTGTAGTGAGGTTATTTGCATATATTCCATGTTTTGCATCTTAGTCTAGAACTTGCCCTGCATGTTATTGAAGCGAAATAAAAAGTATTGCTTTGTTTACGAGATGATAATAGGCTTTCTTTGATTTGTCTTATAAATTTTAGCCTTTTTAGATATTATATCACTAGTAAAGCCCCATTGAGCCTGTCAGCCTTGATTTTTCGTTAAACCGCATGATTGAGTTGAATCCCTTTCTATTGATATCATAAGTATTCGATCCTAATGTAATCCTTAATGCACTATGTTTTGAAGAAAAGTTGAAAACATTGGTAGAAGTGGAAAAAGGGTGAAAATGCTTGATGTGTGAAGAATGAAGAAAAGTTTGAAAACTCTGTTTTGGCCCTGGTCCCTTGTGGATATTGTTCACCTCAAGTAAGCTTAAAAACATAAGTTGAGGGTGGCTAATTCAGAAGTATGCTTAAAGCATTGGCCTGGTCCTTGATGAGTCTGAGATTTCGACTCATTTAGGGCTTTATTTTGATAGTATAAGTGTACTCAAATGCCTAATTTATGCTCTAAACTGATGTTAAAGGGTTGATTTTCATTGAAGGCTAAGGAGCAAGGCAAGGACAATAACGGGCAAAAAGGAACAAACAAGGTGAAAAAGTGAAGAAAAGTGATCCTGGTGATCGCCAAGACCACTCGGCGAACCGCCGAGTGGCTCTTTAGCTTGCCCAAAGTTCCATCTTGCTTGCTCTGGGTAAGAACCAATTTGGCGACAGGAATGGGCAGTCGGTGGATCGCTGAACGACTCGGTGACAACAACTTGGATCACCTAAGTTTACAGAGCTCTGATGACTGATTGCCAATGCAAATTGGCGATGGAATGGAGCGAAGGGAGGATCGCCGACCTGGTTGGCGAGGTGCGACTTACTTCACCAAATGGTCCTCCAAGCCAAAAAGCTGGGCATTATAAATTGAAATTTAAAATGAAGAGAAAAGAGTCCTGACCCCCATGTTTGAGAGTTAGAGTTTTCCTTGAGTTTTTGAGTTTCCATTATAGACTTTGATGATTTTTAAGCTTAAATTTGAGGATTTTTAAGTGGGTTTTTGAACTTAATCAATTTGGAGCATTGTAAAGGCTTGGAGACTTTTACCCAGCTGATGGCTAATCTATTTGGTAATTGTTTTTATCTTTTTAGGATGTTTAGCTAAAACCCCAATTCTTGAGGTGTGATCATGTGATTATGGGTTGAATTAGCTTATGGGTATTGTTAATTACTGATTTAAATGCTTAATTGAAGTGAGTTCAATTGATAGCTTTGTTTTAATTGATGAATTGTAGTTGCAAATGTAATTCTAACTTAGAATTCTGGGCTTGCTTGAGAAAGTGGTTTTAGAATCAAAGCTTTCGATTGATGATTGTAGTTATTGGGTTGATATGGGTTTAGCTCGAAAGAGTAAATCCTAAACTCAATTCTACCTATCTAGCTCGAGAGAGTAGATGAATTAACGTTTTGGGCTGTTCTTATTGATATGCTTGTTGAGGTTCGAGAGAACTCACTTGAATCGTAGTAGTTGTTCGAGAGAAAAGTATTACACCTATAATCTAGCCTACCCACTGAAATTTAGCAATTCGTTAGTAAGTTCAATTACCCATATAGTGATATTAGCCTATAATAGATCACATCCCAAGAATTCCTCTCTGTATTGTTATTTCCCCTATTTTTGTTTGTGTTTAGCTGGTAATTGACAATCCAAACCCCCCATCTGACATTCTTTGTCAACCCCTTAGATTTGTCTATATGTTTTCGATAATTGCTATTCTTATAACCGATAGACCCCTTTTGTAACATCATAACTGAATTTGAACATTGTATCGCTCCCTGTGGGTTCGACCCCAACTCTTCATTGGTTTTTATACTAGTTAACAATCGTCTACACCTAGTATCGGATGAGGTGCATTGAGCGTTAATCAAAATGGCGCCGCTGCCGGGGAGTGGTGTTGTTTAGAATTCGATTATTGAAGTTTGAATTGTGATCTTTTTGTATTATAGTTGAATCGACTCACTTTGTTGTTTGTGTTTGTGTTTGAACAGAAGAAGAAATGAGCGTGCACGGAAGCAGTGGTAGCCAAACTGGCCACCAAGACGATATAGGAAATTTGAACGATGTTAATGACCCTATCTGATTGGGTGGTGTTGGGGCTATACGTCTACCTCCTGCTGAAGGGAACGCTGTTTTTCATGTCACTAGCACAATGCTTCCGCTCTTACAAATGAAAGGATTGTTTGGAGGGCTGGCTCATGAGGATCCCCATGAGCACATTTGAAATTTGTCGACGTTTGGTGACCATTCTCGTTCAAGAATTTCTCTCAAGAATCGGTCTGTCTTCGATTATTTCCATTCTCTTTGATGGGAGAAGCTACAAAGTGGCTAGCTGATATCCCGAGAAATTCCATTACTACATGGGATGAGCTTACCGTAGCTTTCTATGTGAGATACTTACCCCCGTCAAAAATGATAACGTTAAGGGATAGTATTCAAGGTTTCAAACGCTTGGAAGATGAGCCAATCCACGAGACTTGGCTCAGGTTTCAGAAGTTGTTACTTCAATGCACAAATCATGGACTTCCCAACAACGTCCTACTACATTACTTTTATACGAGTCTTGATTCGGTGAACAAATGGGTTGCTGGTCAACTCGTTCCCGGAGGTATAATGCAGCAGCCTTATGAAGACACATCTCAACTCCTTGATGGCATGACCAAGATCAACAGAGCATGGTACACTCGTGAGGACCAAGTGTCTCCTCTCACCTTTAGGATGACAAAAGAGCAGATCGAGAGGGATTAAGAAAGACACCAAAATATGGCAAAAATGATGGCCCAACTTGACTTGTTGTCGAAAAATGTGATGGGTAGTGGGTTGAAAAGTGTGAATGTTGTTGGTATTGCTGGAGCAAACCCCAATGAAGCAAACTTTGAGGCGTTGTATAATGAGGAAGTGAACTTTCTTGCAAATCAAGGATGAGATTTTCGTTCAAACTATCCAAGACCGGGTGGAAATCCGGGTTGGAATAGAGATGATGGATGGAGAGATCGGGATAGAGAATGGAATGATCGTAACGCTACTTGGAAGGAAAGGGATGGTGACAAGGAAAGATACGTCCCACCCCATGAGCATCAAAAGCCTAAGGAACAAAGGGCTGACTCAGATGTTAGTACAAAAGATATGCTTTCACGCATTCTCAATAAGGTTGAAGGGTCGGACAAAGTTTTAAAAGAAATGAAAGAGGACGTCTCCAGACTCAATCAAATGGCCACCTCACACTCAGTGTCCATCAAGCAATCAGAAACGCAAATGGGTCAAATTTCATCTCATTTAAACCCAAGGCAAAAAGGGGGTCTACCAAGTGATACCTTGGCTAACCCAAAGAACAATCCTTGAAAGCGTATCCACGTCGAGGCACGAAGATAAATAAGGCACTTCTTGGGAGGCAACCCAAGGTTTAATGCTTTTATATATGTTGTTTGAATAACGGGTGTTGAATGTGCAGGTTGAAAAGTCTGAATTTTGGGAAAATGGCAACTAGGCGAGCCAAAAATCCAATCGGCGACTAGCCAAACAGGTCGGCGAGCTCGACTTGGACCGCTGTTGGAATCACCTAGCTTGCTAGGGGTTCGGTAAAACTTGGAGAGCTATAGCACCACTCGGCGCATCACCGAGTGGGCCGGACTTACTTCGCCGACTGGCGCTCGAAATGAATGGTTTTAAAAGGCCAAACAGTTTAAACTTCAAAAATCCTTCGGTTTCTCACTTTTTCAACTTCCACACTTTCACTCTGACATTAAATTTCTCGTTCTTTTGTATTTTTACTCTCCTTTTTCTTGGGATCTTTGCTCGAGACTAATTTTAGGATTATTTTGCCGCCTAGCTTTACAAATATCGGCATAAAAGGTTGGTTTTCCAAACCCTAAACTTAATTGTTGGTTGAAATCAAAGGCTTGTGATAAATTGTTGTTGAATATCATCGGGTAGTGTATTTAGATCATCGTATGATTGTTGGGTTGCCCGTATTTAAATGAATTCGTGCTTAAATGATCGTAAATGGTTTACTCCCATGTCGATAGTTGATTAAGTGATTGGGTTGTGTTGATTATGTGTTGGGTCTAGAGGGGTGAAGTCTTAGTAACCCCGAATTGTGCTAATTGTCAAAATTTGCCTGATGATAGAGTGGTTGACGTCATTCTTAGGGGCAAAAGATGTCAATTAGCAAATTGTGGCCGAATTGGGAGAAGTCTGAGTAACCCGATGGCATGGGTCTTATGGGTCTAGTGTCAATTGCATGTTTTTGGTGTTTACTTTTGTTGTCGTGGGCTGCGGGCTTGATTTTGAAGAACTGGGTGAAAAACTGGCATGTAGGGCCACTCGACGAGCTGGGTCGAGCTCGTCGAGTGGTTCAGAGGTTCACCTAAGTCCCCCTAGATTGCCCTTTATTTTATTTTTTAAGGCTTTAAGTGTTGTAACTTTTGGTGATATGCCTGTAATCGCCGAGTGAACTCGGTGACTCACCAAAAGTACCTTCTGATCGCTTTTTTGCACCCCTTTTCCCTGAAATTGTTCTGTAACTTTTGGCAAACTCCCTTTAGCTCGCCGAAAGGTGTCGGCGATCCACCGAAATGCCCTAGACATCCACGACCAGCTTAGAATTTTGGCAATTTTTGTACTGTAACTTTCGGAGAGCCCGACCTAGCTTGCCAAAGTTGTTCGATGGATCGCCAACCGATTCGGTGAGTCTTCCTGCGGTTGTCTTTTCTGAGATTTTTCTTAATGTTATCTAACGTTTCCTACTTGTTCTTGTAGGAATGGCTAGACCCAAAGTCGTTGGTAGAGAGATGCCACCCCGTAAGAGGGCACCTGGAGTCATTATCAATGAGGAATCAACTGCTTCCCGGGCAAAGGCTACAAAACTACCTCCAAAGGGAGGTAAAGGCAAGGGCAAGGCGCCCGTGATTGTGACACCTGCTGAGGCGTGCTCAGACAGGGAGGGGGTCTACGAGACACACCTCACTACCTCCGACAGTGAGGGTGACTCGCAGTGTTATTCTCAGGCTTCCATCTCTAATCCTAAGGATGACCAGTTATTACAGGCCAGGAGAGCGGAGCTATGCTCCAAATCGATGAACGATCCGTCTAGGATCCCAGTGCCTCCGATGCCTACCTTTCAGGGGTTTGAGGACCATTCTAGAGGAGAAGAGATTGTCTACCAACAGTGTGGTTGACAGGTACCCAGAGGTGTGGAACACTCTCAAGTTCCACCAGTTCTAGATTTTCACTAAACCCGGGGCCCCTACATTCCTACTTGGGTCCGGGAATTCTATTCGGCTTACGGAGACTTGGTTCCGAAGGGGAAGAAGAAGGCCAGTGCCTTCAGACCGGTAGATTTCATGGTGGTTCGCGGCAGGAAGGTTAAATGCAGATCTTCAGACATAAATGAGGTCTTGGGTTCCTCGATGGACATCATGCACAGCTACATCGACATAGTCCAAAGAAGACTCTGGAGGACCTTAAGGGGTGGCTGGCACCCCTTATCTCCGATGCCACCCCGAGGTGGATAAAGGCACGTGCGCCGATAGAGAAACAGGACCTGAACGGTTCTGCCAAATACTTGTTCGGGTTCATGAGCAGCACTATTATGCTGTCTGATATACCGTGAGTTTACGGTATTTTTGATGCATTTCACTTAGAGTTTTTGTGTGTCTTGGGCTAGTTGGTTATTAGAATAATATTTTTATGTAATTCTTGTAGGAAATAAGCTTGGATGTGGGTTGATTTAGACAAGAGCTAAAAAGTACAGAAGGAGCCATTGACGGAGCCAACCACGGACCGTAGGTCCATCGACGAGCCGTAGGTGGACGATCGTAGGTCGTGGTCAGAAAGCTAATTTTCAGTACTCAAACCACGGAGTGACAAGACGGACCGTAGTCCAATCCACGGACCGTAGGTGGAACCATCGTCTGAAGGCCCTGAAATATCGCCCAAGTGTTGATCCACGGAGGGGGACCATAGAGCGTAGGTTGAACTACGGTCCGTAGGTCATGTCGTCGATTGAAGCCGCGTCTGAGCTGTTATTTCTTTATTTTGTTTCCTAGTTGGTTTGGGATTTGTTTTCTATAAATATTAGTTGTAATTCTCATTTTTTGGAGTTAGACATTATTGTAGGGTTTTAGTTGTTTGGTGTTTTGGAATTATTTTACAAACACTTAGCAATTTAATTTCCGGAAGTTGGTTTATACAATTTTCACTTTGAATTTCAATTCAAGATTTTGAGTTTCATCTATTCTAACTGTAAGTTCATGAATTCTTTTTACCGAATTATGAATTGTGAACTCTCAAGCATGAGTAGCTAAATCCACAACTAGGCTTGTGGGAACCATGAGCAATTAACAAAGTATGAATAATAATTAAGTAATTCTTGAATAGTGTTTATGCATCTATTGGTAATCCTTTCATTTAGAATCCTTTTTAACGGTTGCAAACGTTAGAACTCACCTTGTTCCTACTTGCCTTACAAAGGGGTAACGAATGAGAAAAGGATTAAACAACAGAAATTTAGTAAAGGATGTGCTGCTATCTAATAGTCTGACTTTAATCAATCTAAGTGAGGGTAAAAACCCAACTAAAGTGACACGATGACTAATCTGGGTGAAGGTAAGGGTCAGTAAAGCACACACCCGTAGACTTACCAAGATGCGAGTGAAAGTTCCTACTTGGATTACCAATCACTTAGGGATTTCTAACTTACCAACCTTGCATGACAAATACTAGGATATGATTACTATTATTAGGATTAGTGCGTTAAGAGCTTGTGGGGAACACATATGCCCTAGTTTCCATCTTATATTGATAACTCAAACTGTGAATCTTGTTTACTCTTTACTGAATCATTCAAAGCAACAATCTATTACTTATTTGAAACATCCTCTTGTTTACTTTTCTTGGAAATAGTTTGACTAAACGGAGATAATAGTGAGTTAAGTTTAAGTCTGAACCATATTCCATGTGGGATCGACTCCAACCTACAAGTTGGGTTCTTTATTTTGCAACGACCGCTTATACTTCTTTTGGGAAGTGTAATTTGGGCGTATCAAATTTTGGCACCGCTGCCGAGGACTAAGGCTTTCAGATTAAACTAACTACATTGTTGAACTTTAGTCAAGTATTTCCTGAATTTACGTTTATGTTTTGTTTTTGTTTTCTACAGGTGTCAACTCTAATGTATGCCAAGTACACGGAGTCGAGGCGAACCCTTGACCCCCTGTGATCCTGAATTGAAAAGAACTTTGAGGAGAATGGCCAATCAAGGAGTACATAATAATCCAATTGGAGAGGGTCAAGGAGATAGAGCTGAATTTTAACCTCTTGCAGTTGTTAATGTGCCCGCTCAGGGTAAAGGTGGTCATATAATCGAAAATGCAGAAAGGGTGCAGAATCCGCCATCCCCGAGGTTTCGTGATCACTACAGGGTTGACTATGATGCAGTTGAATCAGATAGGACTATTGTTCTCCCTCTTCTACCTCCAGGACATACATTTGTGGAAACCAGTAGTCTTATACAGATGCTTACAGCAAGAGGGTTATTCGTTGGGTTGGCTTCGGAAGATCCATACGCTCACGTGGCTAAATTGTCTAATGTCTGTAGGAGTTGAATGGGTCGACCAAAATTAGATATTGATGTCATAGGGTTGAGAGTATTCCCATTGTCGTTGACCGGTGATGTTGTTGTGTGGTTTTCTGAGCTGCCATACAATTCAATACATTCATGGGAAAAACTACATAAGGTATTCATAGCAAGGTATTTTCCGGTGTCCAAGAAATTAAATCATAAGGAGAAACTGAATAACTTCGCAGCACTACCTGTAGAGTCGGGAAGTAGTTCTTGGGATAGGTTCACTGGGTTCATGAGAAGTGTTCCGAATCACCGCATAGATGATGAGTCATTGAAGGAGTACTTCTATAGAGGACAGGATGACAATGGAAAAGCTGTGTTAGACACCATTGCTGGAGGATCATATTGTGAATGAACTTTTGAGGAGATCGCTGAGAAACTAGAGAGGATTTCCCAAAAAAATAAAGCATGGAGCACTAGAAAGGCAAATAATGGTAGGAGCA
This sequence comes from Solanum etuberosum, assembly GCA_029582245.1. NCBI lineage: Eukaryota > Viridiplantae > Streptophyta > Magnoliopsida > Solanales > Solanaceae > Solanum > Solanum etuberosum. The sequence goes on along the minus strand of JAJONR010000419.1, from coordinate 34,790 downwards.
TGTTCGCTGTCCAAACTACACCAAACCAATTTAATGATGACATTCTTGAAGAGATGGCTCAAATGAGGACATAACTGGGATTGGTATTGAAATATGTGAGTGGAAATGCAGAAAAAGTGAATGTTGTAAATTATCTGACTATGAGGAGGCCAGTTGAGGAGTACGACTATGAGGAGGATGCAAATTTGGTTAATGAACAGGCGGGGGGTTTCCGAACCAATGCCCAAGGTTCCAACTCGGATAATTGGCACCAAGGTTGAAACTATAGAAACTACAACCGTGAGGGAAACTATGTCCGGAATGGATATTACAATCGTGATAACAATTACAACCGGAACAATTATGGTAAATGGAATGATAAGGTTGGGCCCTATGTTCCCCCTGGTAATAGAGATGTTGGTATTAATATGTCTTGCATTGAGGATATGATGCAAAAAATGATAAAGATTTTTGATCCAACAGATGAGAATGTGAGAGAGATGCGAAATGATTTATCTGGAATCAGTCAGAAAGTTGAAGCCCATGCAGTGTCAATAAGGCAACTTGAACAAAAGTTTAGTCAGTTGTCCGCTACTGTGAATCCACGCCAATATGGCACACTTCCTAGCAACACCATCCATTATCCAAAAAATAATGGGCATTGTATGACAGTGACGACTCGCGGAGGAGAACAAATTATTGACCCCCCCATACCGTCTGAGGTTGAAAGAGTGACAAAAAAAAGATGAGGATTAGAATGAGGTTACTGAGATTCCAAAAGATGATACTCAAAAGGAAGCTGAGGTGACCCAAAAAGTTGTTCCCATGCCTAGACCTCCACCTCCATTCCCACAGAGATTGGTGAAAAAGACTAAAGAGGGAAAATACTGCATGTTCATAGCTATATTGAAGCAACTTTCCATAAATGTCCCGTTAATAGAAGCTTTTGAACAAATTACTGGTTATGCTAAATTCATGAAAGACTTGGTGACCAAAAAGAGGGTTGTTAGTTTTGAGAATAATGAGAGGCTGCAACATTGTAGTGTTATTGCTACTAGGTCACTTGTGCAAAAGAGGATCCTGGAGCTTTCACTATTCATTGTAACATTGGGATTTTACATTTTGCGAAAGTTTTGTGTGATTTAGGTGCCATCATTAATTTGATGCCATTGTCCATCTATAAAAAGTTGGGTTTAGGGGCTATAAAACCGATTGCGATGCGTCTACTTATGGCCAATAGAACTGTGAAGAGGCCCATTGGAGTGCTCCAAGATGTCCTTGTGAAAGTGGAGTCGTTCATCTTTCCGGCGGACTTTGTGATACTTGATTTTGAGGTTCCCATCATCTTAGGGAGACCATTCCTTGCTACTAGGCATGCCTTAGTCGATGTGGAGAGAGGGCAGATGTAGTTCTGACTAAACAATGAGGAGGTAACTTTTAACATTTGTAGGTCTATGAAGTAGGAAAGTGATGTTAAGTCGGTATCGGTGGTAAATCATATTGTGGAGCGAGATTCTGAAGTGTCTATTGAAGAGAGGTTGGGTGTTGATGCACTAGTAGCGGTAATAATGAATTTTGACAGTGATGGTATTGATGACTATGATGAGCTAGTTGCTGCACATGATGGGTTCGAGTCCCATTTCAAACCAAAAAGATTGGAGTTAGATATGAAGAATCGAGACTCCCCACTTGAAAAACTGTCTGTAGATGAGCCTCCAGAGCTGGAACTTAAGGCTCTACCATCCGACTTGAGGTATGTATTCTTGGGGAAAGATATCACTTTACCAGTAATCATTGCTGCTGATTTGAGCGAAGAGCAAATAGAGGTCTTGGTATGTATATTAAAGTGGTTTAAGAGGGCTATATGATGGACTATCGCGGACATTATTGGGATCCCACCGGACATTTGTTCTCACAAAATCCAACTCATACCGGACAGTAAGCCAAGTATTGAGCATCAAAGGAGACTGAACCCCCCTATGCAAGAGGTTGTGAAAAAGGAAATCATTAAGTGGTTGGATGCTGGAGTTATATATCCTATTATTGCTGATAGTAGTTGGGTTTACCCAGTACAGTGTGTGCCAAAGAAGGGAGGAATCACTGTAGTTCCCAATGCTAAAAATGAGCTTGTTCCAATGAGGTCGGTGACTGGTTGGAGAGTGTGCATGGATTACCGCAAGTTAAATGCATGGACTGAGAAAGACCATTTCCCAATGCCATTCATGGATCAGATACTAGATCGTCTCACCGGTAAGGGTTGGTACTATTTTCTAGATGGGTATTTGGGCTACAATCAAATCTTCATAGCTCCGAAAGACCAAGAAAAGACCACCTTCACTTGTCCTTATGGGACTTTCACTTTCAAAAGGATGCCATTTGGGTTATGTAATGCTCCAGCAACTTTCCAGCGTTGTATGATGTCGATATTTTCAGATATGGTAGAGGACACGCTTGAGGTATTTATGGATGATTTCTCTTTAGTAGGTGATTCATTTTATGGTTGTTTGATGCATCTGGACGAGGTCCTAAAAAGATCTGAAGGGTGCAATCTTGTGCTCAATTGGGAGAACTACCACTTTATGGTGAAAGAGGGTATAGTTCTGGGTCATCGGATTTTGCAGAAAGGTATTGAGGTTGATAGAGCCAAAGTAGAGGTAATAGAAAAGCTTCCACCACCTATCTCTGTTAAAGTTGTTTGAAGTTTTCTTGGGCATGCAGGTTTCTACCGGAGGTTCATGAAAGATTTCTCTAAAATTGCACACCCATTGTGCAAGCTACTCGAAATGGAGTGTAAATTTAAGTTTGATTATGCTTGTCTTAGAGCATTTGAGGAGTTGAAAAAGAAACTAGTGTCAGCACCTATCATAATTTCATCGGATTGAGGGCAACCGTTTAAAGTGATGTGTGACGCAAGTGGGGTAGCGATTGGTGTAGTGTTAGGACAGAGGCGAGAAAAGATTCTTCATCTGATTTACTATGCCACCAAAGCTCTGAATATGGCTCAAAAGAATGATACTGTGACTGAACAGGAACTCCTTGCTGTGGTTTTCGCATTCGAGAAATTTAGGTCCTACTTGCTTGCTACTAAGGTCATAGTGCATACAGACCATTCTGCATTGAGGTATCTGATGGCTAAAAAGTATGCAAAACCAAGGTTGATTAGATGGGTACATTTGTTGCAAGAGTTCGAGTTTGAGGTAAAGGATAGAAAAGGGGCAGAAATCCAGGTTGCTGATCATTTGTCCAGATTAGAGGAGGAAGCTATGATAAAGTTTGAGGATGGAGTTGAGATTAATGATGTGTTCCCTGATGAACAAGTATTGGCTGCCTCTTACGATCTTATCCCTTGGTTCGCAGAATTTGCAAACTACTTGGCAAGTGATTTGGTTCGGTCGGATTTATCATTCCACCAAAGAAAAAAATTCATGTTTGATGTGAAGAAATTCTTTTGGGATGAGCCTTACTTGTTTCGTGTTTGTGCTGATGGGATTATGCGTCGCTGTGTGCCCAAGGTTGATATGATGAGTATACTAGAGGCGTGTCATTCATCGCCTTTTGATGGGCACCATAGTGGTATCCAAACTGCCCATAAAATTTTACAGTTTGGGTATTACTGGCCTACCATCCACAAAGATGCTCATGATTTCGCCAAGTCTTGGGACCATTGCCAACGTGAAGGAGGAATTTCAAAAAGGCAAGAACTACCTATGAACCCAATACTGGTGATTGAGCTTTTTGATGTCTGGAGTCTTGATTTCATGGGTCCTTTTGTGAGTTCGAATGGGATGAACTACATTCTTGTTGCTATTGAATATGTATCGAAATGGGTGGAGGCCGTCGCACTTTCAAACAATGAGGGAAAAAGTGTCACCGCATTCCTGAAAAAGAATATCTTCTCCAGATTTGGTACACCAAGGGCAATCATAAGCAAAGGAGGTTCTCACTTTTGCAATAAACTGTTGAAGGTGTTGCTTGAGAAGTATGGTGTTCACTATAGCGTAGCAACCCCATATTATCCACAGTCAAGTGGGCAAGTTGAAGTGTCGAATCGCGAGATAAAGAAAATTCTTGCAAAGACCGTAAATGCTAATAGAACTGACTGGTTGAGAAGGCTTGATGATGCTCTATGAGCTTATCGCACTGCATTCAAAACTACCATAGGTATGTCCCCCTACCAACTTGTATATGGGAAATATTGCCATTTGCCTATGGAGCTAGAGCATAAAGCAAAGTGGGCACTAATGAAGTTGAATTTGGATTGGGGCGCTGCATCGAGTCAAAGACTGAATGACATGAATGAGCTTGATGAGTTTCGCCTTAAAGTTTATGAAAGTTCAGCCTTGTATAAAGAGAAGATAAAGAAGTACCATGATCAGAAGATCGAAAAGCATAAATTTGTTACCGGTGATTTGGTGCTCTTATTTAACTCAAGGCTGCGCTTGTTTCTTGGCAAGCTGAAGTCCAAGTGGACCGGGCCATTCAAGGTAACTCAAGTATTCTCACATGGAGCAGCTGAACTCGAAAACAAGGAAGGAACTAGGTTCAAGGTTAACGGATAGAGGATAAAAATCTACTTGGGGAAATCTGAGAGTATAAATGAAGTGATAGAGGCTTGGCATCTTGATGAAGTCTAAGTAACTAAGGTGTCTGCGTCGTGCCGCGACGTTAAATCAAGCGTTGCTTGGGAGGCAACCCAAGATCTACCATCTAGCCAACTATAGGAATTTCTTTTCGATATAGGAGTTTATCTTAAAATTGTAGCTCTTTAGATAGGTGTTGATTAATTTTTATGTTTAGTGTTGGCTAGATATAGAGAGAATAGGGTCTGTGTCCAAAAATTGTCCAGAAAATGTAAAAAGGAAGTCTTAATGTTTGCTACGTGTGCAGGGACGAAAAGGAAAAAAAACTGCAGAAACTAAGGTGATTCAGTGGTCTACGGACCCCATCGACGGTCCGTCGGTCAATCCACGGACCGTGGATGGCATCCATAGACCCAGGTATGTTTTTCTGATTTTCACTAAGTGTTGGAGTGACCTACGGACCCCATCGACGGACCGTAGGTCGACGGGGTCTTGTGGGTCAAAGTTAGGGTTTCTGTTGACCCGACCCGGACCCCTATTAAAATAAAACCTTTCACTTTTAAATTTATTCCCCCTTTCCCTATTTCCTCCCAACCATTACAAACCGCTTCATCAACCCCAAATCACCCACTAAACTTCCCAATCTCACCCATATAATCCTCCAATTCCATTTTCAATCATCCCTAATCCCATATCTGCCATTTTCTCCCCAGTTCTCCCTTCTCTCTTACATTCCCCCATTCCCATCAAGCATGCAAGGTCCGGGTTCAGTGTCACCATTGGTCTAGGAGCATTTGTACTTGATCAGACACTCACCAACGTTGTTTACTTGTAAGGTAATCGATTTCTCCCAAACTTTGAATATTTCATTGTTTAAACTTGAAGTCACATCGTTGCACTTGACCTTGGGTTGTTAAATTACTTGTTAAATACTAAAATTTTGTTTAGTCAATACCCTTGGAATGATGGTATGTGAGTGTGTAGTTAACTTTAATCGACTAAATAGGGTTGATAGGTCTATTTGGATGGTTGGACTTTGGGTCTTTGATGGTTCTATGTTGATTGTTGAAAATTGCATGATCAAAACCCTACAGATGATGAACTACCACAAAATAAGTTGAAATTCATGTTTAGGCTTAAAGAAATGAGTGATTTTTGTGTTAATGTTGTTGGAGTCAAATATGGAATTCAAAACCTGGCACAGCTTTGGTCCACGTCCACCACCGACGGACCATAGGTCCACCTATGGACCGTAGGTCGTGGTCCGTCACTGAGCTGTTCACAAATAATTACTAAGTTGTGAACCACGGTGTGGACTACGATCTATCGTTCCATCGACAGACTGTTCTGCACATCCATGGTTCCAATTTCAGAGAATAAAAAATGGACCTTCTGATCGATGAAGGGGATCCACGGGCCATCGTTCCATCGACGGACCGTAGGTACCCACCGTGGGTCACAACTTCAGCTATTACCTAGAATTTTTTTCTATTTTTGTCTAAGTCCGAATCTTGTTCTAAAATTATTTCATGGTTCTTTTGTTGTTCTTTCAGTACTAACGAGTACTCCAAAGGTACCATGGCCCCCAAACAAGGACCGGTATACTCCATAAAGGGAAAATCTAAGTTTGTTGCCCCATCTCGACGTCTGTTAGATGAAGACAACGATACTGAGTATGTCCCAAACACCACCAGAGGCTCCCCCACTGCCCCCGAATGACTAGAAAAAGAGGCCAGCAGGTCCTATCATCGAGTGACAAGGTTGAGGTCACCACCCACCAGTCTGTGGAGGGATCTTCACCTGTATGAGAGTTGAGTATCGCTCTGAGTCGCATTCCGACTCCCGTTCCAGCGGTACTTTCACTTCTTATTCCAATGCCAATAGCACAAGGATGCCCTAGTACCACCCAGTGCTGAGCCAGTTCCCAGTGCCACAGAGCCAAATAGGTGGTGCGTTGCGGGTCAGTAAAAGATATATGATACCGGGAAGCTGCTCAATGAACACCAAAAGATGACTAGGACCATTATTAAGGAGCGTCGGGTACTGATAGGGAGCCTGCATACTATGCCCACTATTGAGGAGCTATTCCAGATGCACAAATGTGAGTGAATGGCATGAAGTTCAGGAAATTTTAGCAAGGAGATGACTCGTGAGTTCTACGCTTCCTATGCCGCTACTGTCTGTAACACTATGCCAAAAAGGGCTAAGCCACAGGCCCAGCCCCCACTTCAGGCCACACTGGGGCGGAACTTCCCCGTTGACATCTCTGAGGCGACCATTCGCCATTTTATCTACGGCCTAGCCCACACTCTGCCGATTAATACAGTAGAGTACGACTACAAGATGGGTATTGTTCAGAGTAGGGCATTTCAAAGGGATGCTGAGCAAAGAGAGACACTATTGAGGTGGATGGCCCATCACATAGCGGAGGAGAGAGAGAACACTAAGTCAGTGAGGAATATGACACTGCCTATCAGGAAGGAAACCCTGAGCTTCCTCGGGAAGTTCTTTTTGTGCATGGTTCACACTAAACTGTCCCCTGCATAGGCAGACAATATTGTTACTGGGGACCGGGCCATAATGCTAGCGGTGATTATGGCAGGGCTGGAGCTTGATTTCTCCCGCATCTTGAATGCCGAGATGCATGAGAGGGCATTCAAGACTACTACTACTATGCCCTTCCTGTGTCTTATATTCCAACTATACAAGGAGGCTTTGGTGCCTATTTGGCATTGTGATAGGCTGACAGAGGCAACCAAGAATGTTGACATCGGCCTCATTCGAGATGATGCCAACCTTGCTGCACTGCGGAGAGATTCCCAGGTTGACCTACCTCCTTTTGGTGCTGACCTTGCCGATGATGTAGAGCAGATAGAGGTTGCTAATACTTTCGTTCCTCTTACTACCACAGATGCACAGGCTTCCCCTTCCACCACCATTAGCCAGTCCGCGAGCTCATCCCGAGCCACTACCCCTTCAGGATCCACTCTAGTCCGTCTGGCTTGAGTCCAGAAGTAGGAGGCCCAAATGGCTACCTTTCTGCAGTATATGAGGCCCTGGATGCATCATTTTGTTGAGGAGTCTGAGACTCATATGGAAAAGATGAATGATAGAAAGATTCAAGTGGTCCATAAGTGCCTTGATGCATTTGAGTTGAGAGTCCTGAAGAGGCCTGCACCCACCATAGATGTGACCACTTTCCAGATTGATTTGGCTAGGCTCCGGTCTGATGTTGATGCCCTGTTGGCCCCTGCTGAGGTAGTACCAGAGACTGCACCTGAGGTTGTTGAGGATGAGGTGGTGATGTTTGCACTTTTTGGTGATACTATGCCACCACCTGACCCTTCCCGTGTAGCTGGGAAGCGCCACCGCTCCTCTGATCACACTTTCGACACTGAGGAGGTTCGACGGGCGAGGAAGAAGGAGCGCTAGTAGTTGGAGGCAGCCTAGAGGTAGTCCATCATTGATGAGGAGATGAGGCAGCAGCGGGCCCGTGAGATTGGTGTTGGTCCGTCAGGTTTAAGAAGCACTACTGATGGTGTTCCTATTGTTGGTGAGGGCGCTACTGATGGCGTCCCTAGTATTGATCCAGCGGGTTCCAGAAAACCGGACCCACCCACTTCTTGATAAGTCTTCGGCGCATATGCGCCACAGTTTGCTTCACCCTATGTTTAACTTTTCTTTATTTTGTGCATTGATATTGCACCATATTTTGTTGGGGGTGGGGTAAATGGGTTGTGAGTGATAGGGTGAAATCTGAGTAACCCAACTCATAATCCTCCCTTGGGGTTTTCTTGCCTACGTTCTTTTTCCCCAAGGGACTGATCTACTTTTATGTTGAACTAGCATGTTTAGGATTGTATGTGGAGAAGTAAGTAGAAGAATGAAAGCATGATGAACTAAAAGCATGAAATTGATACCCATCAAAAAAAATTGGATCTTTATCTGACATGATAAGGAACCGGTATGATAGCATAACATAAACTAAAAACTTGAGCTAGGTGATTCAATAATCCGATAATGAAACAATGTACCAATAGTGTGTGAGAATATTTTGTATGTTCATGCAGTATGTGACAATCTAGAACTTTCCCCGTTGGTCTTGCTAAGATAATCTAGGCTAGAAGTTGGGAAATGATCATAGGCTCTTGTTCAAATAAGTCCACTTAAGCCTAAAAGTCAACCAAAAGAAATAAATGTTCCCCTTTGATCCAAATGTTTGAGCCTAATGAATACCACTTCTTTCAATACACCTAACTCACCTTCCCTAAAAGATTATATTGGCCCTGGTCCCTCCTTGGACATGTGCACCTTAACTTAGGCCAAAAGCCTAAGTTGAGGGTGGCTAATTAATAAAGTTACCTTAATCTTGGCCATGGTCCGACATCGGATATTGTGTACCTCAACTCATGCAAAATACATAAGTTGAGGGTGGCTATGAAAAAGGAAACCGAAAGAAAAGGGTATAAAATGAAGAGAAAAGAGTTTTGATCCCCAAGTTTGAGAGTTAAGAGTTTTCCTTGAGTTTCCATTGTAGACTTTGAGGATTTTTAAGCTTAAATTTGAGGATTTTTAAGTGAGTTTTTGAACTTAATCAATTTGGAGCATTGTAAAGGCTTCGAGACTTTTACCCAGCTGATGGCTAATCTATTTAGTAATTGTTTTTATCTTTTTATGATGTTTAGCTAAAACCCAAATTATTGGGGTGTGATCATGTGATTATGGTTGAATTAGCTTATGGGTATTGTTAATTACTGATTTAAATGCTTAATTGAAGTGGGTTTAATTGATAGCTGTCTTTTTATCTATGAATTGTAGTTGCAAATGTAATTCTAACTTAGAATTTTGGGCTTGCTTGAGAAAGAGGTTTTAGAATCAAAGCTTTTGATTGATGATTGTAGGTATTGGATTGATATAGGTTTAGCTCGAATGAGTAAATCTGAAACTCAATTCTACGTATCTAGCTCGAGAGAGTAGATGAATTAACATTTTGGGCTGTTCTTATTGATATGCTTGTTGAGGTTCGAGAGAACTCACTTAAATCATAGTAGTTGTTCGAGAGAAAACTATTACACCTATAGTCTAGCCTACCCACTGAAATTTAGCAATTCGTTAGTAAGTTCAATTACCCATCTAGTGAAATTAGCCTATAATCGATCACATCCCAAGAGTTCCTCTCTATATTGTTATTTCCTTTGTTTTCGTTTGTGTTTTAGTTGGTAATGACAATCCAAACCCCCCATCTGACATTCGTTGTGAACCCCTTAGATTTTTTTATATGTTTTCGATAATTGCTATTCCTATAACTGATTAGACCACTTTTGTAACTTCATAATTGAATTTGAACATTGTATCGCTCCCTGTGGGTTCGACCCCAACTTTTCGTTCGGTTTTATACTAGTTAATAATCGTCTACACCTAGTATCTAATGAGGTGTATTGAGCGTTAATTAGTTCTACCAAGGATATTGTGTTTCTCACTTGAGCCTCAAAGCCTTGAGTTGAGGGTGGCTAGTGCAAAACCTCTGGAAAAAAAATGATTGAAGCATTCTTGTGATGATGAGCATTACTTGTGAAATAACTGTTGAAGAGAGGGCTGAAAATAAAGAGAAGAAAATAATAGGTGATAAAGTCTTAAAGTGCAAAGTGCTTAAGAAAGTGTAAGTCACTATTATATTATTTTCCTACCCGTCCCTTAGCCTGCATTACAACCCGTTAAAGTCCTATTTGATTCAATTCAAGCATGCTTAATTAGTGGAGATGTACATAATGGGTAAGCCTGGTTCTTTGTTCATACATGTTAATTCTTTTGTGAGTGAGAGACTTGTTCTTTGATGCTTAGTCCTTAATTTATATTCAATTCTTTAAATTGAGTGTGTGGACTATTTCTTCTTGTGAGGGCACTTGTTTCATTATAGGTAGGTTATTTTATTAGCTTCCTTTGATGGAATAGGGGAACATACCTTATTCGATGAGTAGAGTCCGTCTTTGAGGTTAGGAGGTTAGAAGTTTATGGTTTATTCTACATCTTGCATAATGATTGGAAGAGTACTTTATATTGTGCTTCGTTACATGGCTTAATTGTTTGTATCAATCAAAGTGGTGGTATTTCAAGTTCGATTTTTTTTAGATGAGCTTTAATGGTTGCTCGAGGACGAGCAAAAATTTAAGTATGGGGTGTTGATGTGAGGCTAAAATTATACATATTTAATCATTATTTTCCTCATATTTAATCTTTTAACTATCCTTTTTGAGCATAAATTTTATGCGTTATTCTTATGTTGTTTATTTTAATTTTAGGATTAAAATAGTGTGAAGCTGAAGAAATTTGGAGCACAAATGAATGAAAAACAAGAAATCATAGAAGGAAATCAAGCAGGCAGCTTAATTGATTAAATTGAATAAAATAATATATTTATGTATATAATGTAAATGGCGGCCGAAATTGATCAACTTTCAAATTTGATGTTTGCTGCCACGTGTCAGCTGACCAGTGCCCCTCTGCCGCCAATAATCTCTAGAAATCACACGTACAGTGGAAACCCAATTTAATTGGATTTTGATTTCCTAATTTGTCTTGAACTAATTTTTTTTTTTAGGGTTTCTGTATCTATAAATAGGACATGAAAAATTATTCTTGAGGGAGCCAAGAATCAAGAAACAATACACAATATAAATTTTCTTATAGCTTAGAAACTTTGGAAGAGCCGCCGTGGAGGCCGGAGAATTGTGGTTTATTCTTTTTTCCCCTTTATTATTTATTTGTATTCGTGATTAGTACAAGATAATTTAGCTATAGTTATTAAATTTTTATGATTAACACATGCATATTTATTTTAATAAATTTTAATTGTGTTTTTGAGATCATGAGTAGCTAAATCCACAACTAGGGTTGTGGGAACCATGGGAATTAACAAAGTATGCATAATAATTAAGAAATTTTTTATTAGTGTTTATGCATGTATTATTAATCTTTTCGTTTAGCAGTCTTTCTAGCGGGTGTGCAACATTTGAACTCACCTCGTTCCTACTTGACCTTACCAAGGGGGTAATGAATGAGAAAAAGATTTAACAACAGAGATTTAGTTAAGGATATGCTACTATCTAATAGTCTAACTTTAATCAATTGAAGTGAGGGTGAAAACCCAATTAAATTGACACGATGACTAATATGGGGTAAAGGTAAGGGTTAGTAAAGCACACATTTGTAGATTTACCAAGTCGCGAGTGAAAGTTCCTATGATGAATACCAGTCACTTAGGGATACATAACTTACATGCCTTGCATGTTAAACACTAGGATAATATTACTGTTATTAGGATTACTGCGTTAAGAGCTTGTGGGGAACACATATGCCCTAGTTTCCTTCTTATATTGTAACACCAGTATGCTAAAAAGACCAGATTACAGAAAATCAGAAGTTGTAGGTGCTACCAACGGGGACCACCCACGGACCGTAGGTGGATCCCGTGGTTCGCCACCTGCAGTCCCTCCCCAGAAACCCAGAAGAAATCTAGTCAAGGCACGTCCAATGGCCGGACCCACGAACCGTAGGTCAGACCACGGGCCGTGGTCCAGGTCCGTGGATCGTGACCCTCAGCAGCCACTCCCAGACGCTGAACGATGGTTGACACGGACGGACCGTTGGTCCATCCACGGTCCGTCGGTCAAGCCCGTCGGTGGCCCCGACAACTTTTAAGTCAGGGGTCGTTTGGTCTTTTCCATATGCGTTGGACACCTAAACTACGTCGTTTAACCCCTAACCTACGTAGTTTTGGTAAGTTTAAGCCTGGTAACTTAATTATAATCTACCCTAAGCGATTCATTCACCAAAATTTAGCAAACTCAGAGCAAAAGAGGAGAAAGAGTCGACTAAACCCCTCTCTAGGAACGCAGCAGGTTTTCATCATAGCCTCGAAACTGAAAGATTTCTCTGTGGAATTCGTCACCAGGTATGTGGGATTTCACTAGTGGGTTCCTTTCACCCATTAGGTCTCTAGATTTCAGTCAGAATCTTGATTCCCTAAATATTGCTTAGACCTAGGGTTTCTAGAACTTCAGATAGTTGTTGTGATTTAGCTATTAGAATACTCCTAATCAGATTATCATGATTTCGTGACATTGTTGCTGAGTTTCTTGCATGAAATTCAGAACCCTAGATGTTTTGATTCGTTTAGTTCATGAATTACACTTGCTAGGCGAGTTTGTTCAAATATACATGCATTAGTTTCAAATGTTTCATTATCAGTACATTAATGTTGCATTTTCAGTTGGCATGTCAGAACAGTGAGCTATCCATTATATTTTAGTTATGTTGTAATGTACATATATTCAGTTGGGAGTAGGCTTAACACCGAGTTGAACTAGGGTCAGTCACCCTCATAGTCCCAAAACTACGTGCCTCTGTAGATTTGTAAGTCCCCTCGGTGGGCATCAGATTTAGTGATCATGCCAGTCATGCCTCTATACCCTTGGCAAGGTATATAGGGTCCTCTCGATTGAGCGTATACATCAGACTCCACATTTAGCTAATGTAGTTTTATGTCGGTTATTAGTAGCTCCCACTGTCATATTCTAGTGTTTTTGACCCGGTTCCAGTTATATTTCAATATTCAGTTTCAACATGTTATGTACTTGGTCATTGCATTCAGTATTAGTTCATATTCAGTATCATTTCAGTATATTCATCATTTTTAGATTATATCATTTGCTCAGTATGCTTTGTTTAGTTATCTATATGTTGTTCAGCTTTATCCTATCCTGCATGCTCAGTACCTTTCAAGTACTGACGTATACATTGCGCTACATCTTCTTGTGATGTAGGTTTAGGTCCTCAACATTCAGATCACGCATAGATCGGTTTCCGATCTCCAGCTCAGTAGTATCAGTGGTGATTCCTCATTCTTCGAGGACGACAAACATGTTTCTATATTTAGTCTTCTCATTTCAGTTTTAAGTTTTCTAGAGTTAGCTGAGGGCATGTCCCAGCATCTCTAGTCAGTTAGAGGCTTATTTCAGAGATAGACAACTTCAACTTAGTATTTGAGTTTGATCTTTCAGTTGTTATTAAACTCATAGTTTCTTTATATTCAGACAATATTGGGTATTTCCCAATCATTTTAGTTTATCTTATGTTTTTAGCTTCCGCACAGTATTTGTTTAAGTATGCTTATTATATGTCAGCTTAGGGTTAGCTTGGGGTCACTCGTGATCCTAGGTCCCGTGGTTATGTCATGGTTGTAGCCTCGGGGTGTGACAAACTTGGTATCAAAGCATTAGGTTTAAGTGTCCTAGGTTGTCTGAAATGCCGCACTAAGTAGAGTCCTTTTCCTGGGTGTGAAGTGCACCACATCTAATGAGAGGGAGGCTACGAAGTATTTTAGGAAAACTTCGCTTTCTTTGCTACTCTTATTGTGCGGAAGGTATGATCCAACTTCTCGTTTCTAACTCATCGTTATGCATTTCAGATCATGCCTCCTCGTAGAGCTTACGCAAGGAATGCGAATGCCCACAACGCTAACGGAGTTTCTCCAGTCCTAGATCAGGAAGTTTCGAATGCAGAGTTTCGGAATTCCATTCAACTTTTGGCTAAGAGTGTGGCTAACCAGAACAATCAGCAGGTTCCACTTCCTACAAATGCTAGTGATGGATCAGTGGCAGCTAGGGTCCGTGATTTCATCCGTATCAATCCACTAGAATTTCTAGGGTCGCAAGTTGGAGAAGACCCCCAAAAATTTATTGATAAGGTCAAGAAGATCTTTGGAGTGATGCAGGTGACTAAGAATGATAGTGTAGAGTTGGCATCCTACTAGCTCAAGGATGTAGCTCACATATGGTTCACGAAGTGGAAAGAAAACAGAGGTGAGAATGCAGCTCCTGTGACTTGGGAGTATTTACCGAAACTTTTCTGGACAGGTTCTTTCCAAGAGAGTTGAGAGAGGCAAGCGCTTAGGAGTTCATCAATTTGAGGCAAGGTTCTATGTCAATCCAAGTGTATGGACTTAAGTTCACCCAGCTCTCCAGGTATGTTCCACATATGGTTGCCGATCCCTGGGCACAAATGAGTAAGTTCCTTTTTGTGGTAACGACTTGGTAAAGAAAGAGTGCAGAAATGCAATGTTGTTGGAGGACATGAACATTAGGCTCATTACTCATGCTCAGCAGGTTCAGGGAGACAAGCTTAGAGAACAAGCTAAGGACAATAAGAAGGCTAGGACAGGTAACTATGAGTACTCTCAACAAAAGTCGGGTGGTGGAAATCGCTCTCAGTTTCAGCAGAAATCTTCAGCTCGGGCACCTTCATCAGCTAGTGTTCCATCCTCCAGGTTCCGACAAGATCAGAAAGGTAGGGCATCAATCACTAAGTCTCAGGGGAGTGATTCAGGTACTAGAACCAACCCAACTTGTCCAAAATGTGGTAAGAACCATCCGAGCGAGTGTCTTGCAGGAAAGGAAGGATGTTTTGGGTGTGGTCAGACTGGTCACAGGTTGAGGGACTGCCCTTCGTCTAAACTGGGACAGGGAGGTAACAATAGTAGGGCTCAGTCTACAGCTCCAGCAGCACCAGCAGGTCGCCCAACTCAGCAGGGTGCTTCATCTGGTACCGGTGGCGGCCAGCGCCAGAACAAGTGGTATGCTCTTCAGGATCGCTAGGATTAGGAAGATTCTCCTGATGTGGTCACTGGTACATTACGAGTCTTTCACTTAGATATTTATGCTTTGTTAGATCCAGGGGCTACTCTTTCCTTTGTAACTCCATATATAGCAGTCAACTTCGGTGTCAGTCCATAAAGTCTTTCAGAACCCTTCTCAGTCTCTACTCCAGTTGGTGACCCAGTTATAGTTAGACGGGTATATAGAAATTGCCCTGTCACAGTCTCTCAGAAAGTCACCTCAGCAGATCTTGTAGAGTTAGAAATGGTAGACTTTGATGTCATTCTGGGCATGGATTGGTTATATTCCTGTTATGCTTCAGTCGATTGTTGAACTAGGATTGTTCGTTTCCAGTTTTCAGACGAGCTAATCTTAGAATGGAAGGGTAGTAGCTCAGTGCCTATGGGTCGATTCATTTCTTACCTTAAGGCCAGAAAGATGATTTACAAGGGGTATATCTATCATCTTGTTTGGGTTAAGGATTCTAACTCCGAAACCCCAACTTCTGAGTCAGTTCCAGTAGTCAGCGAGTTCCCAGAAGTATTTCCAGAAGATCTTCTCGAAATTCCTCCCGAAAGGAAAATCGACTTCAGAATTGATCTCCTTCCATATTCTCAGCCTATTTCTATTCCTCCTTACAGAATGGCTCCAGCTGAGCTTAACGAATTGAAAGAGCAGTTGAAAGACCTTCTAGATAAGGGCTTTATCAGACCCAGTATATCCCCATGGGGTGCACCGGTGTTATTCATGAAAAAGAAAGATGGTTCTCTCACGATGTGCATTGACTATAGGCAGTTGAACAAAGTCACAATCAAGAATAAGTACCCTATCCCCAGGATTGATGACTTGTTTGACCAACTTCAGGATGCTAGTCATTTTTTGAAAATAGACCTCAGATCCCGTTATCATCAGCTCAGAGTCAGAGATAGTGACATCCCGAAAATAGCCTTCAGAACTTGGTATGGTCATTATGAATTTGTATTTATGTCGTTTGGACTAACCAATGCTGCTGCAACTTTCATGGATTTGATGAACAGGGTGTTCAAGAAGTATTTGGACTTGTTCGTTATCGTCTTTATTGATGATATCCTCATTTACTCTAGGAATGAGGAAGAACATGCGACTCATTTTAGGGTTGTCTTGCAAACTCTCAAAGATCGCCAGTTATTCGCTAAGTTTAGCAAATGCAAATTTTAGTTACAATCGGTTGCTTTCCTTGGTCATATAGTATCTAGCGAAGGGATCCGGGTGGATTTTAAGAAAATACAGGCAGTGAAGCAATGGCCCAAACCCACCTCTCCTACAGATATCAGAAGTTTCTTGGGTTTGGCTGGTTATTATAGAAGGTTTGTGGAAGGATTTTCATCCATAGCTTCTCCATTGACTAAGTTGAATCAAAAAAACTTTAAGTTTCAGTGGTCAGATGAGTGTGAGAAGAGCTTCTTAGAACTGAAAACTAGGTTGACTACAACTCATGTTTTGACTCTCTACCAGAGGGTTCAGACGGTTATGTGATCTATTGTGATGCATCCAGAGTCGGCCTAGGTTGTGTGTTGACGCAGCGAGGTAAGGTTATAGCTTATGTTTCTAGATAGCTTAAGGTGCATGAGAAGAACTATCAAACTCATAACCTCAAGATTCCAGCCGTAGTATTTGCCCTAAATATTTGGAGACATTACTTGTATGGTGTTCACGTAGATGTGTTCACAGACCGTAAAAGCCTTCAGTATGTGTTCACCCAGAAAGATTTGAATCTTCTCCTGAAGAGATGGCTTGAATTCCTTAAGGACTATGGTATGAATGTGCTTTACCATCCTGGTAAGGCCAATGTAGTAGCTGATGCTCTTAGCAGATTATCTATGGGTAGTAAGAACATGTCGAGGAATAAAGGAAGGAATTAGTAAAAGATGTTCACCGGATTGCTCGCTTTGGAGTTTGCCTTATGAACCTATCAGATTATGGTGTGACAGTTCAGAATAGGTCAGAATCTTCATTGGTAGCGGAGATTAAGGAAAGACAAGACAGTGATCCTATATTACTTCAATTGAAGGGTGCAGTTCATCACCAGAAAGTTGAGGTTTTCTCCCAAGGGGGAGATGGTGTGCTTCGCTACCAGGGTCGTTTATGTGTTCCTAAGGTGGGTGAGTTAAGACAGAAGATCCTTATAGAAGCCCATAACTCCAGGTATTCTATTCATCCAGGTGCCACTAATATGTACCGTGATCTGCGGGAGGTCTTTTGGTGGAATGGCATGAAGAGGGATATATCAGATTTTGTGACTAAGTGCCCGAATTGTCAGCAGGTGAAGGTATAACATCAGAAACCAAGAGGTATGACTCAAGAGTTTAACATTCCTACATGGAAGTGGGAAGTGATCAACATGGACTTCATTACAGGTTTACTTCGTACTCGCAGGCAACATGATTCCATTTGGGTAATAGTAGACAAAGTTACTAAGTCCTCTCTTTTTTTGGTTGTTAAGACTACAGATTCGGCAGAGGACTATGCCAAGCTTTAAATTAATGAGATAGTCAGGTTGCATGGGGTTCATTTGTCCATCATTTTAAATAGAGGTCCTCAACTTACCTCTCATTTCTGGAGGTCGTTTTAGAAAGGTCTTGGTACCCAAGCAAATCTCAGCACAACATATCATCCACAGACGGATTGTCAGGCAGAGCGTACCATTCAGACTTTAGAATATATGTTGAGAGCTTGTGTGACCGATTTCAAGGGTAGTTGGGATGATCACCTCACTCTTATTGAGTTCGCCTACAATAATAGCTACCATTCCAGTATTCAGATGGCCTCTTATGAGGCATTGTATGGGCGAGATGTAGATCTCCAGTTGGTTGGTTTAAGGTAGATGAAGCAGCCTTGATAGGGCCAGATTCGGTTCATGATGCGATGGAAAAAGTTCAGCTCATCAGAGATAGACTAGAGACAGCTCGAAGTCATCAGAAGTCTTAGGCAGATGTTAGAAGGAGGGACCTAGAGTTTGAGATTGATGATTGGGTTTTCGTGAAAGTATCACCTATGAAGGGGGTGATGAGATTTTGAAAGAAAGGGAAGCTCAGTCCTAGATATGTAGGCCCTTACCAAATCTTGAAAAGAGTTGGCAAAGTGGATTATAAGTTAGAGTTGCCAGCAGATTTAGCAGCAGTCCATCTAGTCTTTAACATTTCCCTGTTGAAGAAGTGTGTGGGTGATCCAGCATCTATAGTCCCATTGGAATGTGTGGCTCTGAAAGATAGTATCACTTATGAGGATGTGCCAGTTGAGATTCTTGATCGTCAGGTTCGAAGGTTGAGAAACAAAGAAGTCACTTCAGTTAAGGTTTTATGGAGGAGTCAGTCCGTAGAGGGAGCTACTTGGGAAGTAGAAGCAGCCATGAAGGCCAAGTATCCTCATCTCTTTCCTTCCGATTCCATTCCAGCTTGAGGTAATAGTTCCTCTCCAGTCTCTCAGTTTGCTCTTGCATGAATTCAGTCATAGTAACATGTTCCTTCAGTTATACTTGCATTTTCAGCGTATTTACATGTTCTTTGAACTTAGTTCATTCAAATTTCAGTTTCCAGGACTTAATGGTAGGTTTTGCAACTCTTTCCCTCCTTTCTCAGCTAGTTTAGGCTTCATTCGAGGACGAATGTTCCCAAGGGGGAGATAATGTAACACCCCGTATGCTAAAAAGACCACATTACAAAAAATCAGAAGTTGTAGGTGCTACTAACGGGGTCCACCCACGGATCATAGGGTGACCCATGGACTGTAGGTGGGGCCCGTGGTTTGCCACCTGTAGCCCCTCCCCAGAAATCCAGAAGAAATCCAGCCAAGGCATAACCCACGGCCGGACCCACGGACTGTAGGTCATCCAACGGGCCGTGGTCCAGGTCCATGGATCATGACCCTCAGCAGCCACTCCCAGATGCCAAACGACGGTTGACCATGACGGACCGTCGGTCCATCCACGGTCTGTCTGTCAGGCCCGTCGGTGGCCCCGACAGTTTTTAAGTAAGGGGTCGTTTGGTCTTTTTCCTATGCGTTGGACACCTAAATTACGTCATTTAATCCCTAAACAACGTAGTTTTTGTCAGTTTAAGCCTAGTAACTTAATTAGAATATACCCTAAGAGATTCATTCACCAAAATTTAGCAAACTCAGAGCGAAAGAGGTGAAAGAGTCGACCAAACCCCTCTCCAAGAATGCAATAGGTTTTCATCTATTTCAGTCCCGAAATTGAAAGATTTCTCCATGGAATTCATCACCGGGTATGTGGGATTTCACTAGAGGGTTCCTTTCACCCATTAGGTCCCTAGATTTTAGTCAGAATCTTGATTCCCTAAATATTGCTTAGACCTAGGGTTTCTAGAACTTCAGATAGTTGTTGTGATTTAGCTGTTAGAATACTCCTAATCAGATTATCATGATTTCATAACATTGTTGCTTAGTTTCTTGCATAAAATTCAGAACTCTAGATGTGTTGAGTTGTTTAGTTCATGAATTACACTTGCTAGGCCAGTTTGTACAAATATACATGCATCAGTTTCAAATGTTTCATTATCAGGACATTAATGTTGCATTTGCACTAAGCATGTCAGAATAGTGAGCTATCCATTATATTTAAGTTATGTTGTAATGTACATATATACAGTTGGGCGTAGCCTTAACAATGAGTTGGACTAGGGTCAGTCACCCTAACAGTCCCAGAACTATGTGGCCCCGTAGGTTTGTAAGTCCACTCTTTGGGCATCAGATTTATTGATCACGCCAGTCATGCCTCTATACCCTTTGCAAGGTATATTAGGTCCTCTCGATGGGGCGTATACATCGGACTACACATTTAGCTAATGTATTTTTATTTCGGTTATTAGTAGCTCCCACAGTCAGATTGTAGTGCTTTTTACCAGTTTCCCAGTTATATTTCAATATTCAGTTTCAGCATGTTATGTACTTGGTCATTTCATTCAGTATTAGTTCATACTCAATATCATTTCAGTATATTCATCATGTTCAGATTATATCATTTGCTCAGTATGCTTTGTTCAGTTATGTATGTGTTGTTCAACTTTATCCTATCCTGCATGCTCAGTACCTTTCAAGTACTGAGGCATACTCTGCGCTACATCTTCTCGTCATGTAGGTTTAGGTCCTCAGCATTCAGATCACACATAGATCGGTTCCCAATCTCCAGTTTAGTAGTATCAGTGGGGAGTCCTCATTCTTCGAGGACGATAGACATGTTTCTATATTTTGTCTTTTCATTTCAGTTTTCAGTTTTCTAGAGTTAGCTGGGGGCATGTCCCAGCTTCTCTAGTCAGTTAGAGGCTTATTTCAAACATAGACAGATTCAGCTTAGTATTTGAGTTTGATCTTTCTGTTTTTATTAAACGCATAGTTTCTTTTTATTTAGACAGTATTGGGTATTTCCCCATCATTTTAGTTTATCTTATGTTTTTAGCTTCCGCACAGTATTTGTTTAAGTATGCTTATGATATGCCAACTCAGGGTTAGCTTGGGGTTACTCTTGATCTAAGGTCCCGGGTTTACATCAAGGGGGTAGCCTCGGGGCGTGACATATATTGATATCTAAAATAGTGAATCTTGTTTACTTATTATTTAATCCTTCAAATCAATAAATCTGTTATTTTATTTACACAACCCCCCTGTTTACTTTTCTCAGAAATAGTTTGACTAAAAAGAGATAATTGTGAGTTAAGTTTAAGTCTAAACCATATTTCTCGTGGGATCGACTCCAACCTACAAGTTGGGTTCTTTATTTGGCAAAGACCGCTTATACTTCCCTTTTATTATTTATTTGTATTCGTGATTGGTAAAAGATAATTTAGTTATTGTTCTTAAAATTTTATGATTAACACAAGCATATTTATTTTAATAAATTTTAATTGTGTTTTTGAGATCATGAGTAGCTAAATCCACAACTAGGGTTGTGGGAACTGTGAGCAATTAACAAAGTATGAATAATAATAATTAAGTAATTCTTGAATAGTCTTTATGTATGTATTTTTAATCTTTTCGTTTGCAGTCTTTCTAGCGAGTGCGCAACGTTAGAACTCGCCTCGTTCCTACTTGACCTTACCAAGGGGGTAATGAATGAGAAAAAGATTTAATAGCAGAGATTTAGTTAAGGATTTGCTGCTATCAAATAGTTTGACTTTAATCAATTGATGTGAGGGTGAAAACCCAATTCGAAACTTTGTAGATGTGTGTGGGCTATTTTCTTTCAAGAACATCACTCAAGAGTCATTCTGACTTAGTTTGTTTCCCTTTTCTCTAATGGGGGAAGCAACGAAGTGGTTGGCCGATTTACTAAGGGAATCAATCACTTATTGGGAGAAGCTCACTCTTGCATTTTATGTAAGGGTTTTCCCTCCCTCGAAGATGGTGAAGTTGAGGGTTGATATTCAGAACTTCAAGCGAGTGGATGGTGAACCTATCCATGAGACATGGTTGAGATTCCAAAAGTTGTTGCTTCAATGTCAAACTCACGGGCTACCGGACACTGTGTTGTTGCAATATTTTTACCGAATCCTCGACTCAATCAACAAAGGTGTGCCAGATCATCTCATTCGAGGAGGAATCATGAAACAACCGTTTGACATAACATCTACCCTTCTTGATGAGATGACTAATATAAATCACGCTTGGTACTCTAGAGAAGATCATGTGTCTTCGTTGAACTTTGGGATGACAAAGGAACAAATGAAAAAGAACCAAGAGCGAGATGAAAACATGGCCAAAATAATGACCCAAATTGTCTGATTGATGAAACATGTCATGGGAAGTGGCTCCAAGGCTGTGAATGCAGTCAAAATTAATGGAGTAAATCCAGATGAAGCACATTTTAAGGACATTTACAATGAAGAAGTGCATTTCTTGGCAAATAAGGCAGGATGTTTCTGTCTGACTTTTCCAAGGCCAGACGGGAATCAAGGTTGGAATAGGAACCGCAATGATGGTTGGAGAGACTGAGATAGGGAATGGTGTGACCATTGTACAAATTAGAGTTAGCGGGATGGTGAAAAGAACGATATGTGCCTCCTCATGAGCGTCTAAAGCCAAAAGAACCAAGGGATGATCCTGAAAATTTCTGCATCGAAGATATGCTTGCTCGTATTCTCAACAAAGTGGATGGATCGGACAAGGTGCTAAAGAAAATGAAATATGATGTCTCTTCTCTGAACCAAACAGTTACTTCACACTCGGTGTCAATTAAGCAGCTGGAAATACAGATGGGTCAAATCTTGGCTCATTTGAATCTAAGGCCAAAAAAAGGTTTATCGAGTGGTACCATGGTTCACCCAAAGAATGAAGCTTGAAAATGTGTCTTCATCGTGACACAACGTTAAACAATGCGTTCTTAGGAGGCAACCCAAGTTTTAGTTTTAGTTTTTATTATTTGAATAATAGTTGTTGGATGTACAAGTTGAAAAATTTGACTTCCTGGAGAAATAGGCAATTGGGCGAGCTCAGGACCCATTCGGTGAATTGCCGAGTGGGTCGGCGAGCCCGATGTGGATCACAGTTTTAAAAAACTAAAAGGTTGGAGTTCTGGTAACTTCGGCAAGCAAAGTAACAATCGGCGAATCGCCGAATGGATCGGCGACGTAAGTAGCCATCGCCGATCGAGGCACGAACTGAATAGTCAAAAGGCTTCGAACAATTTTAAATTGAAAAATCCTCTTTATTTTGTATTTTTCCACTTTTACAATCTTTGAACTTCATATTAGATCATATTTCTTGTTAAATATTTGTGTGAGTATCGTTGCGTAGTTGGAAATCATTGCTTTTGCTTTCTCCTTTGCCCGCGTTGTGTATTTATCTACTTCTGAGGTTTGTGTCCTGAACTTGCTTTAATGTCTTGCCATATCCTAAGAATGTTCATAAAGTTGTTGGATCTACTATTTTCTCTTGTGTGATTAATTGATTAGTTAAATATTGTTGGGTAAATCGAGCATGCTAGATGTTTGGCATGTTTGAATTTGAATGTCGGTTCTAAATTGTTTGATTGGCGGTTATGCATGTTGGGTTTGGTGTGGGTGAAGTCTAAGAAACCCGAATTTAACTGAACAACTTAATTTTCCCAATGATATATCAAGTGACGTCATTCTTAAGGGAAAAATATGTTGATTGGCTGATTCTTGAAAAAATGGGGGAAGTCTGAGTACACCGAGGTCGGTAATCATATGGGCTAGGCATTATTGCATAGAATAGGGTTTTGATTTGGTCACTGTGTGTTGAAAATTTGGGGTTGGGGTTAAAATCTGGCATGAGAGACCAGTCACCGAGCTTAGTCGAGCTCTCCGAATGACTCGGGGGTTCACCAAATGACCTCTTGCATCGCCCTTTGGCTTTGATTTTTAGCTGTTGGATTCTGTAACATTTGGCGATACCCCTGAGCTCACCGAGTTAACTCGGTGACTCTCTAAATGCCCTTGTTATCTCCTTTTTGTAGCCCTGTTTATTGAAAATCTTTCTGTGGAATTCGGCGAGCTACTTGTAGTTCGCCGAACAAGTTCGGCCTCTCGTTGACTTACCCTGAACCTCATTGACTTGTGCTGACATTGTTGAAATTTTGTTCTATAATTTTCGGCGAGCCTTCTATGGCTCACCAAATGAACTCGGCGATTCGCTGAGTTGAACGACAGGTTTGCTCCCAATTTTTTTTGTTTAAGTATTGATATTTCACTAACCCTTCGAAACTGCATTTGTTCAACTCGTGTTGTCTTGAAGATATGGCTAGACACAAGGTACCTGGAAGAAATCAACCACCTCAGATGAAAGCAAAAGGGGTGGTCATTTCTATGGAGGTTACACCTCCAAGAGCAACACGACCTAAACTCCCTCCGATAGGGGGTAATGGCCCAAACAAAGTGAAACGACCTGCAGAGCCGAGTTTGAGCAACTCAAGCTCCGATAGCATGGGTATCAACTCCACCCACCTCACCACCTCTAAGTCTGACCATGAGGAATATTTTTGGTCTAGATCACCTGTCTACGAGTCCGAGCCTGCAAATGATCAACTCTTCAAGAGGAGACGAGCTGAATGGCACTCCAAAGCGCTACATGATCTGGTGAGACTCCCGGTTCACCTGACTTCTCCTCCACGTCCAGTACAGGTAGTAGAACAAGCACCACAAGTACCCCAAGCCCAGGCACCACCGCCTCGCTCAATGAACATATTAAAGGCGGCCGGGTTGAGGACTATTTTGGAAGAAAAGAGGTTGTGTACTGATGGGGTAGTGGACACGTATCTAGTTGTATGGTACACGATTCGGTTCCATAAATTTGAGAGGTTTACACAACCCCAAGGCCCATATATACGTTCTTTGGTCCGGGAGTTCTATGAGGAGTATGGGAAGTTGATCCCAAAAGGCAAGAAGAAGACCAGGTCATTAGCAC
Organism: Solanum etuberosum; assembly: GCA_029582245.1. Taxonomy (NCBI): domain Eukaryota; kingdom Viridiplantae; phylum Streptophyta; class Magnoliopsida; order Solanales; family Solanaceae; genus Solanum; species Solanum etuberosum. The sequence goes on along the minus strand of JAJONR010000419.1, from coordinate 10,162 downwards.
CAGTTGATCATCTAGTGGTGCGAGGTAAAAAGGTGAAGTGCAGCAGTTCTGACATAAATGCAGTGTTGGGGTGCACAGTCGATGTGATCCATTTCTTGGTGGACATGAATCAGAAGAAGACCCTCGACGGCCTTAAGGGATGGTTGGATCCCTTGATTCCTGACATCACACCTCTGTGGATTGAGGCAGGGGTCCATATTGAGAAGAAGGACATGAATGTAGGTGCGAGGTACTGGTTCGGTTTCATTAGCAGCAAACTCATGCCGTCAAAGAATGAGTCCATGCTCCGGCACCTGTAGGCAGCTCTGTTGGGATCCATTACTGACTGGGAAAGACTGAATCTAGGATTAATTGTTGAGCAGGATATGGCCATGAGGGCCAAGAAGAGCCAGACATCGCTACCATTCCTGGTGCTTATCACGTAGTTGTGCTAGCGAGCTAGGGTGCCCTTTTATGGAAAAGATTGATGTGGAAGTGACTCTCACTTCCTCTACTGACATACGGATATCGAGGTAGAGTATAATAGAGATGAGGCTGAGCGGAGGAGGCCAGACCCAGTGGACACATCCCTGGCTGTCGATGTCAAGACCTTAGCGACAGACGCTACTCCTTTTTCTCTAGCCGGTGAGCCGTCAGGTACTCCTAGCTCTTCTTCCCCTACAACTTCTGCAGTTGTTGTTGCTGCCCCTAGACCCCCATTGACACAGGCTATGATGTATATGATGGGCCATATATCCCATTTGACCGATGTGCGTGCTTCCTCTTTCGAGGCGACTGTCTGATGATTAATTGAGCGGGCTATTTTTGCTGCCCTTGCCCCTATTTTAGCTGAGTTACGAGAGAAGTGAGAGTTGATTACAGCTCATGGCTTAGCTTTAGACTCCCTTACTATGCGAGTTGAGGCATGTGAGCAGGGAGAGCGATAGTCAGATGATGTGACAACTTTGAGGGCCGATGTTACAGGGTTAAAGCGTGATGTGTATGATCTCAAATACACTAATTTCTCTATTTTTTAGGTCCATGTGGAAATTCTCGAAAATCTGAGTTCAGAGATACTAGCTACGTCTCAGATTCCATCGGCTACTCTGACCGGGAATGTTGTTGTAGCTGATGATGGTGATGAGTCGGATACTCTTGAGACAGATGAGGAGGAGCTTGGGATCCAAGATGCTGCAGATTATGATGAGCTGGAGGACTTGGAAGGTTCGATGATGCAAATGGTGATGGAGGCCTCACTATAGGATACCTCGATTATTTGTTCCAGTGGAGCACAACCTATTCCTGGAGGAGAGTCGAGCACTGATGCCCCGATTGAGAGAGCTCATGATGCACAACGTTCACCTCAGGCTTAGCCTAACAGGGGGAGCTTGACTCTCTTCCAATTTTATTATTTTTTGACACATTTACATTGCTTTACATTGAGGACACTATTTAGTTTTGTTAGGGGGGGCTATCCCCTTGGTTTTTATTTATTCTATTTTGGATGATTCTTTTCTATTTTCGATGATCGTTTTTCTACTTTTGGCAGTATCTGAAACTTCCCGCTTATATTGTCGAAATTGAATGTTGGTTTTAGTTCTTATTTATGCATTCCTTGATTTCTTAATGTAGGAATGTTGAGACTGCTCTCTTGCATATTTAAGTATCGATTGTGATCAATACTGATGACTTGAATAGTGCTCTTGATTAAACGATATGGTTGCGCAAGTCCAATGAGGTAAATTTGAGTTGCATAAGTCATTTGTTAACTCTTAGCATCTCATTGGGACTAGTCTATTGTTGAAGTGATTCTTGTGATGATCGTTGCGCGCGAGCTTAACTTGTACAGTAATGATTGATGATTGTGTTGAATGTTTTGTGTGGTGAGATTTTCTTCAAATGTGTGCTTGGTGGTTCCTAGAACTTGCCCAGTTGGTCCAATTTACTAATGTTGGTGAATGAAAGAAATGGTCTTAGGGACAAATCATTAGAGTGAACCAAATTGCTATTATACCTCTTTGTGACCACCTTGTGAGAGTGTGAACCTAGCATGGCACTATTTGAGCCTACCCTTTCTTTGAATGGAACATATACACATGTTACATCTTTCCTCCCCACCTAAAACATTCATGAAGATTTCGTTCATTTGAATAGCCAAGATAGGCCAAAAGCCTAAGTTGGAGGTGTGGTGAAAAATCTAGGAGAGAAAATGAGAAAGAACTTTGTGAAATTTCGCCCTTGAGAAATTGTGTTGAAAAATATTTTGAAAAAAAGAAAGATGGAACCCCTCCATATATTAAAAAAATAAAAGCAAAAGAAAAAGATTGAAAAAGAAATGCATGATGGAAAGAAAAAGGGTGTTCAATGAGCCATACAAGAATCTTTGTACTTGAAAGTACTTTGGGTGGATTGTGAAAATCAAATGAGTGGAAGAAAAGGAGAAGAAGTGAAAGGCAAGTCATGCTTCATGAACGTAGAAGTCACTAAGCCAAAACAATCATACCTTCACCCTCAGTGAGAGTCAATTTTTAAAGACCTTGGTGATCTTGATTGAGCTGAATGACATGCTAAATACGGGAAATCATATGGGCAGATGCATGTGCTTATCCTTGTGAGTGTGAGAGTCGATTTTGATTTCTTAATTCCTAAATTTTGATGAGCTTTGTGTGGGCATGGAATCATTCGTGAATTGAGGGCATTCAAATACTCCTATTGAGCTTGAATTTGCATTTGAAGCAAGTATTGTGAGCTTGACTTCTATTTGATGATGACTAGTTAGAGTTTTAAACTTTTAGTGCTTAATTGAACATTGGATGGGTAGATTAAACCTCGTATGCATTCATGTCGAGTCTCAAGTAGCACTATTTGTAGACATCCCTGTTGACCAAATTAATTTTATGTTTTACTTGAGGACAAGGATAAGTTAAAGTTGGGGGTGTTGATGAATCGGGGATTTGGACTCATTTAGGGCTAATATTCAAGGAATTAGTGTCCTCAATACATATTTTAAGCTCATAACTGATGTTAAAGTATTAGTATGCAACAATGAAGGCAAACGAGCAAGGTGAGGATATTACAAGCCAAATAGGAGAGAAAAAACTGAAAAAACTGAAAAAGTTGAAGGAATGCAAAGTTGGTACTCGCCAAAGCCACTCGACGAGTCACTGAGTGGACCTTCAGCTCGCCCAAATTTCAAGCATGCCAGCCCATGGAAAAGACAACCTTGGCAAGCAAACTAGTGGTTCGGTGAAGCGCCGAACGGATTGGCGAGTCTGATTTCTATGGCCTAATGTTACTGAACAATTCTGTTGAAAAAGGCACACCAAAACGGCGAGAAAAGGAGCACTCGGCGTGTCACCGACCTGTTCAGCGAGCCCAACTTATTTCGCTGAGTGAACTCCATGCTGAAATTCAGAGAACGTATAAATACAATTTTGATTAGAAGTAAAGGAGTTCCCACGTTGTTCACTACTGGGTTTTCGATCTTTTATATTCTAGCACATTGTTTTTACATTTTTGAGCAAGGATTTAGAGATTGTGAGATTTTTAGCTTTAATTTGAGCATTTGGAGACTTATTGATCGTTGCCCAGTCTGATGGAAAATTTTATGGTAACAATTTCTTGTTCTATACTATGTTTAGCTAAAAACCCCATTCTTGGAGGTGTGATTATGTAGTTGAATGCATAAATTAGCTAATGTGTGTTGGTTAGTTACTAATTTTATTGTTGTTTTGAAGTGGGTTCAATTAATAGTTCGTGTTCTAATTCAGGAATTGTAGTTGCTAATGCAATTCTAGCTTAGTACTCTATACTTGCATGACAAAGAAGTATTTGAGTTTAATTGTTAGTTGATGAATGTATTGATTGTGTTGTTACGGATCTAGCTTGAGAAAGTGGGTTTGAATGCAATCTTACAAATCTAGCTTGAAAAAGTAGATTGATTAAGGTAATGGATTGTTAAATTGTGTGGTGCTTGTTGAGGTTTAAAAAAACTCACTTGATTTGCAATAGTTGATTGAGAAATGGCTAATGTACCCAAAACATAGGCTACCTACTGAGATTCAACAACTTTGAGTAACTAGTAATAACCCATTACGCGAAATTAGCATTTAATTCATCGTACTCCCAAGAAACCTTCTCTATTTGCTTACTTCCGGTATTAGTTGTTGTAAATTGGTTCCCCCCATTTGACATTGATTGTCAAAACCTTGTGATTTAAGTTATTGTTGCGAAATTTCTACCTCTACAAATGATTAGAGGACCATTTTACTTCTTAATCGAATTCTTTATCGTATCACTCCCTGTGGGATCGACGCCAACTCTTAGTTGGGTTTATACTTTTTAGCGACCGCCTACACTTAGGATCAGATGAAGTGTAGTTGAGAGTTATCAAGTGCAATAGCCATTTCTCAATCAACTATTGTGATTCAAGTGAGTTCTTTCGAACCTCAATAGGAAAACCACAATCGCACAACCCATTACCTTATTCAATCCACTCTTTCAAGCTAGATTTGCAAGATTGCAATCAAACCCACTTTCTCAAGCTAGATTGATAATCATGCAATCAATACAATCATTAACTAATAATTCGACTCTAACACCTCTTTCTCGAGAAAGTATCGAGTACTAAGCTGGAATTGCATTTGCAACTACAGTTCCTCAATTAAAACATGAACAATCAATTGAACCCACTTGGAAACAACAATAAAATCAGTAACTAATAATACCCATTAGCTAATTAGAGCATTCAACTAGATAATCACACCCCCAAGAATGAGGGTTTTAGCCAAACATAGTAAAGAACAAGAAATCGTTACAATGAAGTTTTCCATCAGGTTTGACAACGATCCACAAGTTATCAAATGATTGAAATCAAGATAAAAGTCTCACAAACCCCAAATCTCTACTTAAAAATGTAAAAACAATGTTCTAGAATGTAAATTCAAAAGCCCAGAAGTGAACAATGTGGAAACTATCACTGTTCTTCTGAAAATTGTATTTATACGTTGCCAGAATTTCAGCATGGAGTTAACTCGATCAAGTAAGTCAGCTTTGCCGAACCGGTTGTCGACGCGCCTAGTGCTCCTTTTCTCGCCTTTTTGGCGTGTCTTTTCAGCAAATCGTTCTGTAACTTTCGATAAATTGGGTCAAGTTCACCGAACTGGTCGGCGATACGCCGAGTGCCCTTCTTGTCACCTTCTTGGCGTGGCTTTTTACCACCTCGTTCTAAAACATTTAGCGAGCTAAATCGGCATGCCGATCTCTTCGGCGAGTCACCGAATCACTTATTTAACCGACAAGTTGGTTTTGTCCTTGTGCTAGTATGCTGGATCTTTAGGCGAGATGAAGGTCCACTCGGTGACTCGCCGAGTGGCTTTGGCAAGTACCAGCTTTGCTTTCCTTCAACGATTTTAGCTTTTTCCCTCCTATTTGCCATGTAATGTCCTTGCCTTACTCTTTTGCCTTCATTGCTGCATATTAACATTTTAACATCAGTTATGAGTATAAAACAGGTGTTGAGGACACTAAATCCCTGAATATTAAGCGCTAAATGAGTCAAAATACGTGACTCATCACATCCTTCAATTCAACAATAGTCGGATCAAGACCTCGCTTTGCTTTCACATTTGCCACAAAAGACGATTCAGAACCATTTTGAACCATAACACCACCTTTTGTTGAGTCTACCAATCGAACACCCATCCAGGCCAATCTATGAACATCTCGAACCAACTCTTTCTTACTATCCTCTATATGACCAACACTACCCATTTACAATCGACTAAGAGCATCCGCCACCATATTTGCTTTACCGGGGTGATAGAGAACACTCATCTTGTAGTCCTTTAGTTAGTCAAGCCACCTTCTTTGGCGAAGATTTAGATCTTTCTGATTAAGCAAATATTAAAAACTTTTGTGGTCGGTAAAGATATCGATATGGACACAATACAAGTAATGCCTTCAAATTTTCAACACAACCACAACCGCCGCTACTTCTAAATCATGGGTAGGATAGTTATTTTCGTGCACCTTAAGTTTCCTTGAGGCATAGGCAATTAGTTTCGAATTTTGCATAAGGACACATCCTAACTCAATTCTCCAAGCATCACAATAAAAAACAAACCCATCGGTTCCTTCTGGTAAAGTCAACACCAGAACGAACGTAAGTTTATCTTTAAATTCCTGAAAACTCTCTTCACAAGCTTCCGACCATAGGAATTTGTCTTTTTTGTGTCAATGCCGTCAATGGGGAGTGGTTAAAGATAACCCTTCCACGAAACTTCTATAGTAACCGGCTAATCCCAAGAAACTTCTAATATCCGAACAGTATAGAGGTCAAGGCCAAGTTTTTACCGCATCCATCTTCTTAGGATCTACGTAAATACCCTTTTCAGAAACAATGTAACCAAGAAACGCCATGGACTTTAACCAAAACTCACATTCACTAAAATTTGGAATATGTTTTTTGTCCTTGAGGACTTGCAACACAATCCTGAAATGATCGGTATGCTCGTTTCTGCTCCTTGAATAGATCAATATATCATAATGAACACAATAGAAAACATGTCGAGGTATTGCCTAAAGACCCTATTATCAACTCCATAAAAGCGGCCGGAGCATTAGTCAAGCCAAATGACATCACCAAAAGCTCATAATGACCATAACGAGTTTGAAAAGCCATTTTCAGAATATCACCTTCCTTCACCCTACATTTTTGATAAACTAACCTGAGGTCAAACTTAGAGAAGTAACTTGCTCCTTGTAGTTGTTCAAACAAATCGTCTATCCTTTAGAAATGATACTTATTTTTATTGGTAACCTTGTTCAACTGACGGTAATCGACACATATACAAAGAGAACCATCTTTCTTTCGAACAGAAAAAACTGGAGCACACAATGGAGAGATACTCGGTCGGATGAAACCCCTATCCAACAAATCTTTCAATTTCTCTTTCAATTCATTAAGTTCTTCTGGAGCCATCTGGTAAGGAGCAATAGAGATAGGTTATGTATCTGGGAGAAGGTCAATACCGAAGTATATTTCCCTTTCGGGAGAAATACTGGGTAGATCATCAGGGAACACTTCCGAAAACTCATTTATAATAGGGACCGTCTCGAAAGTAGGGGTTTTGGAATCCATATCCCTCACCCTAACTAGATGGTATAAGCAACTCTTAGAAACCATCTTTCTAGCTTTAAGACAAGAAACAAACCGACCTTTCAGCATAGAATTTCCTCCTTTCCACTTTAGGATAGGCTCATTTGGAAACTAAAACCTTACCACTCGTGTTCTACAAACAATAGAAGCATAACAAGAATTCAACCAATCCATACCAAAAATGAAATCAAAATCTAGAATATAAAGCTCTACAATATAACATGAGTGACTCTATGGGATAAGGAGATGGGACAATTTCTATAAACTCTCTTTGAAACAACAGATTCACCGATAGGAGTAGAGAGAGCAAACGGGTCTAACAACAAATTGAGAAGAATATCAAACCGCATAGCCACATATGGCGTCACAAAAGACAAGGTAGCACAGGTATGAAAAAAAGCATAAACATCAAGATGAAAGACTTTGAACATACCGGTAACCACATCGGGAGAACCCTCTTGCTCTTGGCGAGTCTGGAAAGCATAGAATCTTTTTTTGATTTGGAGCACTTGAACCCGAACCACTAGGCGGAGCTTGCCTACCTTCTCTTCCCTTAGCCGTAAGTGTTGGACAATCCCTTATCTTATGGCCACTCTTACCACAATCAGAGAAGCCATACATACCGGCTAAGCACTTACCCTCATGCTTCCTTCCATACTTAGCACAAGTAGATAATGAAGATCCACTACCATTTCCTCCTTGAGGTTTAGGTCTAGACACCCTATCTCTGTTCAATCTAGAAGGAGAAATGAAGGAACCTTCACCGGAACCATCATCGGTCCTGCCTTCTTTGTCTCCCTAGATCTTACCTTAGATTTCTCTACTATTTGTTGAGCATGTACCAGTAGAAGAGAATTGTACATATCATTGATAACCATGGCGGTACGACATTCTTTGACTACCATATAGGACACTCCCGAAACAAACTTACTCATCCTTGGCATAGGATCGGCAACCATGGTAGGAGCATACCTAGACAATTCTGTGAACTTAAAACCATATTCCTTCACCACTTATGCTTCCTTGACGAAGTTTGATCAATTCTAGCCCCTTTGCCTACTTCACCTCAAGGAGAAAGAACCTATCAAGGAAAGCAACTGTTGACACCCAATTTTGGCCTAACATTTTTCAAAATTTATAACTTTTAAGTTTTATTTATTTAATAGTTCAAAATACATTTTTTATAATTTTAAATAATTTTATCGATATTTATCATTATTTGTCAAAATTTCAGGATTTTTTATCAATTAATTTTAATTACATATTTTTTGTCACAGCCGGTTGACTACGTTCAAATATTTATTCATTTTTATTAAATCGTTATTTCTGCTAAATTGCATTTTTCACATGTCGTTAGTTACGTTCATTATATTTTTTTAATATTCATTTTTATTCGTTACATCTGTTAATATTCATTTTGATATTTTGCACAGTCTAGATTCATTCAAATATGGATAACTTTTCATATGCAGATATTTTATTAAGCTAGTGGTTTTAGCCCATGATTTTAAGATAGTGGTATTGTACTATTGGTGGTTTTCAATTTCATATTTAAAGAATAGCTTGGTCATTAATTTAGTAGGTGGTGAATTTATTTTTTAAAAGAGGTTGTAAATTTTCAGATTTTTCTGTGGGTTTCACTATTCATTAATTTTCCAGTCACCACTACCCCGGATTCCGGCCAAGTTCCGGCAAACCAAAACCCTTTCTCCCTCACGCTCACTGCTCCATCTTTTCCGACCACCTCCCCTTACCAGACCTCAACAATCACCATCGCTCCTACCAGAACAACCACCTGAAACCGACGTCAACAACAGCAAAACAACCACACAACCAACCAGCGACCACCGGAGAAATCACCTCCAACCACCACCTCCGAACAAGATCCCATTCTCCTCCTTCTCAGGCGAACAACCAGCCGACCAAGACGAGATCAACAGCTCCAAACCAGTGGCTATCGCTACCCCCCTTCACGGTTTTCTTTTATTTTTTTTCAGGTGTTCGCGCTTAATATCGGAGCAGCCACAACTCTAACTCCGGCGAAACTCAGTGAGAAACCAACCTACAACACCTCGATCTTCCTCTGTTTCTGAGCAATCGGATCTAACAGGATCCATATTTTCCGGCGAACTCCGGTAACCTTTATTCCATCACTGTTTAGTTCATATTTTTGCTAACTGGTTCTATCATTCCCTGATGTTGATTAAGTTCTTGACTTATTTTAGTGCTATTGTGATTTTCTGTTGATTTTTGTCTAATATTTGGTACCCAATTATTTACCTTTTTCATTATTTGTTTCATATTCTATTTGATATTTGTTGTACTGTTTTTCTTCTCAGTTTTTGTTATTGTTCTTATAAGCATTTATCATTTTGTTCTATTTTGATTGTTATGTTGACTACTATGGTTGTTGCTGGTTGTGATTTTATTTTTATTATTATTATTAGTAGTACTGAAGGTTCTTTTAGCCATACTTGTGATATATTATATAATTACTATATTTGTCTGGTCATTTGTTCCTTTGTATGTTATTTTATTTTGTCGTTAATTATGTGTATTTCGTTAGTTAAATTAATTATTTGTTTTAGCTTATTGTTACATGTTCTTTATGGTTTGGTAGTTGGAGTTTCTAGTTTTAGTTTAGCAAATTGCTACTGTTCAAGTTTTAATTAGCTTGTTATTTTATTGTTTATTTTCGCTTAACTTTCACATTAGTCTTAATTAAATTATTATGTTAAAATTGGCCAATGAAAAAATCTCTCCGTCGGTTTTTCGAGGCCACCCCAATGTTGAAAGACGGAAATTTAATTTTAATTAATATATTTTATATGTTAAAATTGGCCGATGAAGAAATTACCGTCGATTTCCAAGGCCTTCCATTTTAATAAGACGGATTTTTATTTTGAAGTTATTATTTGATTTATTTATTTTTATTCATATTTATTTATTACTAACACTTTTACTAAGTGTCTTTACAGGTACCCGGAGTTGCTTCCCATTGAAGCTATTCGAATGAAGTTCGAA